>JASMMZ010000003.1:11401202-11486553 GCA_038502455.1 Anisogramma anomala | reverse complement strand
CCCGCCTGCTCCGGCCTGTGTCGATCCCGCCGGAAACGCCGCGAGTCTCGAAAAGTAGTGAGAGAACCCGTTCAAGTTGTTATCGGATTATCAACAACGCCGCCGATGCTGATGTGGAACCAGAGAAAATGTGTGTGTGTGTATGTGTGAGTGTGAGTGTGAGTGAGAGAATCGCACTTTTATGGGGGCGGCACGTGTCTATGATATGCGGTGTCGCGGTTCTGTACAGCGAAGGTTTGGTGAAATGTATAGCTCGTGGGAATGAAGTCGAATTAATCGAATGGTGGTATGTGTAAGTATATCCTCAGGATGCAGACATGTGCATTCCAGAGAGCTCGACAGCAGGGGTGGTTGGGGCTGTCGGCAGGTTGTGGTCGCTGTCGCCGCCGTCGTCCGAGTGCTCGGAGTGCTCGTCGCTGCTGTCCTTGGCCAAGCGGGCCTCCCTCATCGCCTTGCGGGCTTCTTCTTTCGCAATGGCCGCGGCCTTGGCCATCTCTTCAGCTCGGGCTTGCTTCTCCCACATGGAGTAGTATCGGCCCCGTTTCAGTATCAACTCTGTGTGGGTGCCACGCTCGACAATGCGGCCTCTGTGCAGCACGAGGATCTGTTCGGCGTGTGTGATGGTCGAAAGACGATGACTATTTGTGTTAATTACCATGCCGCTGGTTGCTACGTCTTCGGGCGGGCATGGTTAGTACTTACGCAATGATCATGAGTGTCTTGCCGGCGCCGCCCAGCTCCTGGTTCTGAAACAGCTTGGCCTGGATTTGCTGCTCAGTCTCCGAGTCGAGTGCTGACGTCGCTTCATCCAGCAGAATAATTTTGGGCTTCTTGAGGATCGTTCGCGCAATGGAGATCCGTTGCTTCTCTCCACCACTTAGTCGCATGCCCCGCTCGCCGACCTTTGTCTTGTACTTATCCGGGAACGACATGATCCTGTCGTGTATGCTGGCTGCCCGACAAGCCTCGTACATCTCCTCCTCGGTACAGTTTTGATTCGCGTACCGCAGGTTGTACTCGATGGTCTCGTGGAACAGAATCGTGTCCTGAGGCACAACACCAATAGCCCGGCGGACCGAGTCGATTGTGAAGTCTTTGACGTCGCGGCCGTCGATCTCGATATTGCCAGCCAAGCAGTTGTAGTAGCGGAACATGAGCCGGAAGATGGTCGACTTGCCACCGCCCGACTCACCAACAAATGCCGTCGTCGTGCCCGGCTTGCACTCGAACGAAAGATCCCGCAGAGCTGGGCTGTTAGCATAGTCAAAGTCGACCTTCTTCCATTGAATGGATCCGTTGCAGTTTTCCAACGTCGCGGCTCCAGGCTTGTCATTCATGTTTGGTTGGATTTTAAAGAGCTCCAGCAGACGCTCTCCTGAGATCATGGCCTGCTGGACAGTGCGGTAGAATGACCCGAAGAAGTTGAGCGGACCCTGAAGCTGGTTCAGGTATGTCATGACCATGATGAACTCGGAAATATTGCGCACTCCAATGACCAGCTCATAGGCTGCGATCGTCATGACAACGAGCATGCCGCAGATGAAGACAACGGTCTGCCACATGTTCATCATGTTCATGCCCGCTGTGACCCTTGCTTCTGCGTTCTGAAACGTCTCGATAGCAGCCCGGTAGCGCTTGAATTCGAATACTTCCGCATTGAAGTATTTAACAGTCTCGTATGCCGTGATGGAGTCGTTCTTGACCGCCTCTTCCTCCCTGTCGGCATTGACCATGTCTCTTCTCTGGTCGGCCCGGGTCGATGCCATCCTAATAGTCAGAACGAGGTAGGAAAAAGTGATGATGGTCGCGCATAGAGCGTAGATGGGACCAAACTGAATCCAGAAGAAGCCAATAGCAACGAACAGATCCATCAGCGTGGGTGCGACCGAAAACGTCGTTTGTTCGAGAAATTGGTTCACCGAGCCGCCCTTGTTGAGGGCCGATAACAGCTCGCCGGTGCGTTTGCCGAGATGAAAGTCCAGGGACAGCGAGTGCACATGCTCGAATGCTGCGGTCTGAAGGGAGATATAGGAATGCTGCGTCACAGGTATCCACAACATGGCCCGGGCAGAGCCGAGTATTGCAGACGGTCCCTGCATCAGCTTGAGAGCAAGGAAGAAAACAAGCTCTGGCCACGGCATTGGAGCACGCGCCTCTTGCGCCGCAGCGAGGGCAGTGACAAGCCAGCCCAAACTGATGGGGACGAGAACGTTGACGATCCGCTGCAGGACAACCAGGATGAAACAAAAGCAGACCAGCATCTGTAGTCTGGGCTCCTTGGCGGGCCACAGGTACGGAAAAAAGACGTGGTAGCCTCGTACGTACTCCCACCACGATCGGTGTGGCAGCTTGTCTTGGCGGTAGAAGGCGAACTCGGTCTGCTTCTGACGCGGACCCTTCGCTGTGCCATTGACACGCCGAGTGTCACTTGCCCGCCTTCGAGCCCTGTAGCTGCCGGGATTGTCGTTCACACCGGGCGTAGAATGGCCATTGGCATTATCAAGTCCAGACGTTTGACTACGAAGAGAGGATGCCGAGTTGTCGGCCTCGGCAAGTTGGCTCTCGGAATCGGTCGAAGACCAACGAGGAATGTGGATGATGCCGCTCAAGCAGCTATATAGGCCAACCAGACCCAGGAGCGCGCAGATGCGAACGAGTAAGAGGCTAAGGTAGGTCGCATCACCAGGAACCGGTCGTCGCATGGATCGCAGTTCCAGAACAGGCTTGTCGGCGGCGAACTGTACGTAGTCGAGCTTCCCGTGGAAGACCATCAAGAAGGCGAGGAGGATGACGAGTTCGTATGCGAGACCGATGCACCACATGGAGAAATGAACGCCATTTGGCTTGTCGTGTCTTGGGCCAGCCAAGGAAAAGCCAATGTAACCCCAGAGGAAAACGCCACCGAGAAGGTAGACCTGCAGCACAGATAGTAGGCAAGTGAGATCTTCAACATGCATATGGTTTGTGGGGAAGAACTCACGGTCAGTTGGTCGTTGGAGAAGCGCTCGACATGCACCCAATCGGCCTGCATACACTGATGGACGACATGCAGTCCGTGGGCCATCATGCTAAGCACGACAATGGCGGCTCCAGTCTTGAAACAGTGCATGGACCGGTGCGAGAACTCGTGGACTGTCGAAGGCCGAGCTCGGGATTTCTCCATCCTGATACGAGTGACAGGCAGCGGTTTCCCACCGGGACCTGTGACGGTTGGTTGTTCGACATCCTCCTGGTGCTGCGAGGCGTAGACGCTATGCACACCAAACACAACCCCGAACGCCAGGAGCAGTAGGAACGGATAGAGGACCTGTGCCTGGGAGAAGATGCCCTCTACCACCACCGAAAAGGCCGCATGGCCCCAGTCGACCTCTCGAGCCATGTTGACTTGCGTGGTGGAGATGTTAGGGTCATCGAAACGGAAACCGGGGCAGCAAGGCGGAGCAGTGCGGTGCGGTGCGGTGCGGTGCGGTGCGGTGCGGTGCGGTACGGTGGGTGGGTGAGCGAGCTTTGCAGCTTACAATGTGTTGGGAACTCAAAGACATGGGTGACCCTCCAACCGTCCCTGTGGCAATACCGGCTTGAGCAGCCGGGCAGGTGACAGAAAACTAACCACAGCAGGTGGCGAAAGAGTCGTCGCTTTTGCTTGACTCGACTGACCGAGGGCAAGCAGGGCTGAGACGGGCTTGGGCTTCGAGGCTCACCAGGAGTAACCGTACAGTCGGGGAACTTGTGGAGTTGCAGAGAGATGAGAACGAGCGCGGGCGCGAGAGGAGGAGAAGAGCGAGAGCGAGAGAGAGCGAGAGTGAGCGAGAGAGAGCGAGAGAGCGAGAGAGCGAGAGAGAATGAAAGCAACAAGATCGCGGCCAAGGGCCGTGGGTGGGGAGAGTTAATGGCACCTAATATGTCTGGGTATTCCGATTCTTGAACGAGTGTGCACCTGTGAAGTAAGTGGCCGTGGCCGTGGCCGTGGCCATGGCCGTGGCCGCGGGGACAAGGATAAGCCGCTGGCAGAGACGAGTCTAGACTGTGGTGGGGTTTGGATCGACCAGGAAGGCGACGCGGTACTTCAGGGTGCATAAACAAGCAAGTACCCACAAGCTACTTGGATGATGGTACTCGGTACAAACGAGCCGAGAGGTGCAGGTCAGTCATGCGTCCGTCCATGACGGCGGTCGAGCTCTCGTCAGGGTAGCGGTATGCTCACCGTGAAGATCCTGGCCGACGGTGTGCCCGTGTAGAGGAGGAGGGAAGAGGACGGGCTTGTCTGGCTGGAAATGTGGTCAGCGCGCAAACCGTCGCACAGGTGCATGCGAATCAGAGGAGCTTGCAAGGTTGGAGACGTCAAACTCCTTGTAACCGGGGAATCGAGGACGGCCCGTTTCACTGCGTGCATGCGTGCAGCAGTGACTTGGGCGTTGTTGGGCGTTGTTGGGCCTTGTCCTCACCGCTTGGGCATATAAAAATGCGCGCAGGTAGCACGCGCAGCGCAGCGCAGCGCAGCACAGCGCAGCGCAGCGCAACGCGCACTTGACTCTCCCAAGCCTGGAACTTTATCGTGCAGCAGCCTGTGCCGGTGCTCCCTTGTCCTCGCTTTATTGAGTTGTCATTGTCCTGAGCGGTACGAAGGACGCTATGTGGTGGGTCCGGTCCAAGGACCTGAAAGGCCAGGCGATGCTTCTGGACGTCCAGCTCCGCTCGCTCGACCACGCGGATGCTACAGATAGGGCTGCTCCGTCGCCTGGTAGCAAGCCAAAGCAAGACAAGGTTGTCTGTCCATGGCAAGCTCCAAGTCCAGCCAGCCCACCAACTACTGCGGTAGCCAGCAAGAAACCCTCGTATTTCGTCGCTGTCGTTGTGCGTCGGTCTCGTTCGCCTGATGAGCGGCCGTGTCGCCGTCGCTCGTCGTCGTGTTGGCAACGCCGCGGTCCACCAGTCGTGGAAAGGGTGGTGGGTGTGCTCATGAGGTTCGAAGTTTGTTTGTGTTGCGCGTGCAGGAACTGAAGGTTAAATGTGCGCTTGTGTCGGCCTTTCTGCCCAGGTGGGAAGTGATTGTGATGGGGCCCAAGGAGTCGGATCGCAGTTTACAGTTTACAGTTCACCATTCACAGTCTACAGTTTACACAGCACAGTACACTGGGCCAGGCGGCTCGGAAACAACCTTGGCATCCTTGAAGCAGCCGTGTGGGGTTCCTACAGTGTACTCCGCAGCCCCTATAGCACACTTTAGCGCACACAGTACAGGTCTTGACATGTCGGCGTACCGTGTACTTCAGCAGCAACGACACACCTTTCACACTACCTTCCTACCTGCCGTCTCCGGTCACCGTCTCTGCCTCTGCCTCTGTCCCGGATTCGAGTTCGTTAGACACCATCAACATTGCCGAGGCTTTGCCACGCGGCCAGGCCCGAGCTCGGCTGGTCCTCAGTCGTTGGCGTCTTTGTGCCGGTAAGTATCATCTATCCTTTCCTCCCGGCCCCAGCAGCTGATTTATGACAGCTTTGCTGACCACGAGCGCGTCTGTCCCAGGAAGCCGTGACAAATCTGTCGAGAGAGCGACCGTCTTTTGTGGCACGATATGACACACAAATCGTAGGCACGATTGGGTTCGACGTCCCGTTCAGAGTTGGAGCCCGGCCTCATCATTTGACTGGTCGGCATCTCCCACACCTCAGCTGCCGCGGAGGAGTGCCTAACCATTCGAGAACCGTCCAACACCTTCAACGATCGGCGCCTCTGCTCCGCATTGCTGGTGACCAATGGCATCATGTGATCGAGCCACCAACAAACCAGGCTGGCCAGCTCGACTTCAGGACTTCCCTGGCGCGGCGGCGGGGATGTGAGGCTATACTGGACCTGCTCGGCCATCCCGACCAGAAGCAATATTGGCCTGCACGTTTGCTGTCTACAATCGAACCGGTTTGCAGATGCAAGACTTGTTCGACAGCAACCGAGCGAGGTCCTGGGCATTGGCGACCATCAGTGCACGCAGCCAAAAGTACGCACATATGCATCGACACGAGATCTTGCACCTTGACACCCACTGCCTGCCTGCCCAGGCAACCTCTTCCGTGATAATGCATCAGAACGCAGCCAGGAGCCCGGTGAGAGCTGAATCTGTGGGGCTTCCGAAGAGTCAACGGCAATCAAAACCGCAGTAGTGCTCCGTTGCCGATGCAGATGTCAGGGAAATTTCCTGACTCGTCCAGGCCTCAGGCTTGAACTACCGGCGACGGCTCCCACGGTGTCACCCTCGATGGGTACGCCACATAACCATAGCGCATTCCTCGGTCGCCACGGTTAACAGTACCAGAGCTAGTCCAAACTCGCAGCGGTGCGAGTTGGGAGCTGGCAAGTGCCCTCTAGATGGGGAGTGACGGATGCAGCACTGGTCATCGGTCAAGCATCGAAGGAGGGAAGGAGGCGCCGGAGTGTTTTCGTCATACACATCGTTCTCTTCTTGGTTCGTCGCTGCAGTCGCTCGCCATATGCAGGTGTTGCAACCCTTGTGCTTGTGCTGTCGGTGATCATCACAGCTTGCCTCTCTGCGATGATAAGGCTGGGCTCTGTCAGTCATGTGCATGAGCGACACAAGCAGCCCCACCCACATGCCGGTCCTGCTGGCGTTGCACGACGGACGTGAACGGCAGCCCGCCTGAAACAAGCGTGGGGTACACATTCTGCCCCAAAGCCTGGCCAGTGGAAAACCCCGCTCATGATTTGAGGCTCCAGCATGGCCGCCGGCCTCGCTCACGTGTCCGACCCAGGTGGGTGCGGGTCTCGTCCGTACCGGCATGTTCGAGAACGCCATGACGTCTCGGGGTCCGTCGTGCAAGTGCCAGTGTCGCATCGGGACGAGGCCATGCTGTGGACAGCTCAGCCCAGTGAGACGACGAAGGAACGATGTGCTCGGGCATTCCGAGGTGAACGGCGTACTGCTGCATCAAATGCACTGTTGGCGCAAATCTTGTTACGAAGACACGGGGCTTACTATACTGAGCCAGATCGAACTGACCACAACCGCGAGAGGTGCATCTGCTGGTCTAATCGAGCATACGGACATATGCGGTGGGTCCCCAAAGGGATACATGCAGTCGACCATGTCCTCTCGCTGCTTTACTCGCCTTGGAGCCGGCAGTCATGGCCACAGTGACACTTGGGCAACTCAAACACTTGGCTGCGCCAGACGGCATCAAGTAGCAGCACACGTGATGGCTGGGAGGTGTTTTGTCGCTGCCGTGGGCATCTAGACACGTGCCTGATGATGGGACTTGGTTGAGGTCGGTAAGGATGTGTTGGCTCGTGACTGACGGAGGCTTGCAGAAGTCTATGATTGTGGATGGAGGCAGGAGACGATCAAACCATGATGTCAAGGTGCTAATGCAGCATGGCAGATTCTCTTGGGAAGGAAAAGGGAAGGGATTCTAAGACATATACCCCTGGGGATGCAGACTATTCCTGCTATCATCCTCATCAAACATCCCACCGCTTGTGGTGATGGGTGGCACATGTGGACTGCCAAAGAAGGGGGTGTCATGACTCCTGCTTGACTTGTAGCTTAACACTTGCTAGCACCAGCATAACTACTAATGCCCAAGCCAGGGAGTAAGTATTACAGTGCAATTGGTGTTCAGTATGTAGAGGCATAATGAACTTCTCAGTGCGGATGAAGTACTTTGACACCTAATATTGCAACCTGGGGTTATGGTGAATTCCGCCTGACATTTGCAAAGTAAACAGCCATGCAGCAGTAGGTCCTCAGTCGATAGCTGATGTTAGTCTTGGAGGCAAGCACTCAAATAACTACTACACTGACCAGGTGAATAATTTAGAGACTGATACAAGAACCAATTCACATGCTGCAAGTTACCACTACGTCTGTCTTCCTCCATCCTGCATCACAATGTGGTGTACCCCGTCGACTGTCTTATTCCTGTGACTACAGATTGTCAGCAATAAGGCTGAAGATCATTGCGTCAGGTCTGTGTAAGTGCACACTGTGCAGTCCTTGGACAGAAATCAAAATATTCCCTGGCAACGTCTATCATTTGCCCCCACCGGCCTTGAACAAGCTATCCATCCAGTCCTTGCACATCGGCCAAGATAGTCCCCCATGTACAACAACATATATGCCTCACTATCAAAGACAGCACATCCAGAGAGCCACGTGCAAAATCGGTTCTGCCCAGGTGTCATACCCGGCTGACAAGGATGTTGGCGACATCATAACTGCATCCAAGTTGCTGTCGCAGAGCAGCCACCTGCACCATGGCGGCTGGGAAACGGTGCGGCCGCCGCTGCTCTGGCCCGTCCATGGTAACTAGCCGCGGCAAGCACGCAAGAGGCAGGCACCACTAAATTGATCATTATACATAGCCCTTCGTCTAACGAGTCACCCGTCAAACCTTTATTCTTCCTCTTTTAACATTGAATACTAATTTATTTTTAAAACCCTTTGACCCTTTGGGAACCGATACTACCAATAGTTGTTATAATTATGTTTCAATAGCCCTTACCAATTCTCTTCATCTTTTACTTTTTTAAAATTACATCGTATTTATCAACTAAAACCAATTGTCTCCATTACTTAATAAGTTTTTATTTCATTTCTTTCCGTTATTATGTTATCCTTACTTCATTCCACCAATGTTGGTAGGCCTCTATTGTTGCAACGTAGTCGATTCGAATCTCTGGTCGAAGTAACTGGTGTATTGCATTGAAGGTGGTGGGTGATGTGTTACTTCCAAGTTTGGCAAAGCGCTAGCCGGTCTGCACACTAATTTGTATGGCCAATTGCTTGGCCCGTGCCCTAACCTAAAGTGGGCACCTACTGCACTTGACTTGCAATCAATGCAGCCAATCCTACAAACTACAGTCAATTTGCAGTCAGTACAATCAACTATCAGTATAGTTGACTTGACTGTACTGCAATTGACTGCTATTCCAACAATCAAGCCATTTTTACCATCCGTATTAATTGGTAAACTTAGGTAAATTGCGTTCGTATTTTTTGGATTCTTATTTGATGTCGTAAGTTTCGAGAATATATTTTGTTAGTAAATGAGCCGTGTTTACTGTGTTTATTTGTATTTTTCCCCCGTATTATATTCAAATCGTATACCTTTTTTCAATATTATGTTATATGCGTTGACCTTATTGATTCGTACTTTTATTTCATAATAACCATAAAAATTATTTGTTGCTATTACTTTGTAACTTGAGAATAAGGCGAGTTTAACTTTGTTTACAGTTGTAGTTTTCTATTCTAATTATTTGTTAGCAAACGTTTCGTTTCTTTAAAAACATAATCAAGTTCGTGTTTTAATTTATAACGTTCATTTATAGAAACTTTTATAGATGCCTTCTTATGGATTGTTTTTAATTAGCAGATTATTCCTTCTTCATTCATTGAATATTATTGTTTTTCGTTATATAAACTTTGCTATATTTTGTATTCATTGTCTATAAATTATGAATCTGATAAATATTGAGTTTATAAGTTAATTAAATATTCTAATAATAATCAACTTCATTGTTTAACACATTTTGAAGGATGAAATATAAAGTAATTAAAGTATTTATTTTTAAATAACTCGATCCAAAAGATATTAATATACTTATAGTATATAAGAATATTATCTACATAAACTTTTTTTTAGATCGGTCACATATAATTTACGATATTTATCAATCGATAATACAGTTAAAGATATATTTGTAAATATATTTGTAATCTTTTCATTAGGTTTCATTATATATAACTATATAATTCAATGTTCATTCAGGATGTGGTATAAAATATGACTCGGTGAATTAAACACATTAATAAAAGCCTTGAAATTAGGTTTTGCCATATCTTCAGGTTGCGTTATGTTTAAGTTTCAATCAATTCATTTTTGTTTACATGATTGACTGGAAAAAAAACTACGGATTTCATAAGTTTATTTCAAAACATATTGATACTTTTATGTTATAAATAGCTTCTATCCAAATAATAATGATTAATTTTGGAATAGCAGTCAATTGCAGTACAGCTGAGTCAACTGTATTGATTGTAAGTTAACTGTACTCACTATAAGTCAATTGCTGGGAGTGTCCAATTCAATATAGGGCATGGGCCAAGTAGTTACCCATATAGATTAGTGTGTAGACCAGTTAGCAGTCTGCCAAATTTAGAAGTAAGTTATGACCTCTTTCAATGTAATATATCAGTTACTTTGACCACAATTCGAATTAAATAGTTTATAACGATGAAGGCCACCCAACAATTAATGTGATATTTTTTAGTGATAGTTAATCGGGTATGAAAATTGCCATGTAATAATATTGTTACGGTCCTGGGCTAGCACTGTAAGGCGTATGGGTCAATCTGCAATTCTAACCCTGGTACATTGCAATACTATCGCAGGTCCTCCATCATATTTACTAAATCTTCACTTTTCGTTTTTTGTAAACAATTCCATATACATCAGCCTAACAAATCCTAGCCCGTAATAGTTGAAACTGTGTCTAATGTAGCCTACAATCTTCTGAAATCGTTACCTATTTTTCCCCTTATTTTGTTCTCTCGCTTAAATTGTATCTAAATCCGTTCAATCCTATCTATACTAATGTTCAATACTTTTTACCACCCCAAAACACCAAACGCCAGTAATATCAATATTTATCATTTTTATAACCGACTATATTAATTCTTGCCCCAAAATGCACCAAGAATACTTTAACTTTTTCCACTCTACTTACTAAATCCTTAACCTCAAAACTTATTATATTAAGCGAACCTATTATACGAAAAGTTTTTAAAACCCCCGCAAAAAATACGTAGTTTTTATGAACAATATCTAGAGTTAATATTTTAACGTCACCTAAATTTTCGAAACATCAAAGGTAACGGTCTAGGCGATATCATAGATACTTATAATATTATCGTTTTAATCATCTTCCTCATTACTAACTCTACCAAATAAAGCTGTTTCAATCATTTTAAATTAATTATTGTTAATATAATTACCATAATTTACCATCGTAAAACCTTTATTAACAATCTAAAACTCATGATCTGAGATTTAGAATTATTGTTATATAACTTTAATGTTAAGTTAATAAAAGTCGTGAATTCCATTTTACTATTATTATTATTACCGCGAATAATATTTTTTTATTCAACGTATTATTATAAACCCTATTGTTGGAATAGTACTACGTATAGTACAGTAGTTCAACTTTGCTTATAGTAAAGTTGACTATACTAAACTGCAAGTTGAGTGCATTGTTTGTATAGACTTACTGCATTGGGTGTAAGTCGAGTGTAGTAAGCTGCACTTAACTTTAAGGTACGAGCTAAGCTATTGGCCATATAAATTATAGTGCAAACCAGCTAGTAGTCTGCTAAACCTAAAACAATACATCCATCACCTGACTAATGCAATACTACTGTTACTTCGACCATCCGAATCGACAACGTTGCAACGATCTAAGGCCCTACTAATACTAATTAGTGCTTATTCAGTTAAGCACAGATTAGCTAAGTAGAATAAAAAGCTACTTTCTGGTTATTATGCTTTGCGTTATCGTTAGGATAGAGGAAAGATTTTTGCGATAGGCCTTTATTACTGTGTTAGTCTTTATGGCAGTAAGTAAAGAAGACTTTTAGGCTGTGTTAGTCTCTATGACAGATTAGAGGTAGAGAAGGTATCATTATTGAAAACACCAAGAAATCTTTACAAATATTTCTTGGAAACGTTGAAATTAACTGTTAGAAGTCTCAAAGTTCAGCAAGTTGGTAAATGGTTAAGTTATTACTATTACTGGTGTTACTACTGCAAGAAAAACGACTAAGTCCCCACACTAAATTACCTATACCAATAAACGACCTTCGACCTTACCTTTTATACTTGACCTTTGCCCCTACTTTATTCTTTTCAATTCCCCCACGCCAATTCAATCATCAAGTTTGCTAATTTGAGCGAAAACACCAAGAATCAACAAGTGGAGCTAAGAAAGCTACGCTGCGTGACCCAACGCTAAGTCGCCAAGTTTCTACGCGACTTTACGTCAAAACACTAAGTCACTACGCCCCAGATTACTAAGTCCCTCATCTATCAAGCCCTACATTACCTTAAACCTCAAAATGATACCTATTTAAGAGATCTAGAAAGAGATTAACGCCTTGAGATCCTTTTTTATGGATATATACAACTAAAACATTTAGGGGCAAAATATTAACGAAAATTTAACCAAAAAACACCTAACCAACTTCGTCGGTTACTATATCGTTAAATATAATAATATTAACAACTTTAACTACACTTTTAGCAATTTTTGTAAATTTTTGGATGATTAAACTACAAATATGTAAAAAGTAATTTTAACAAGGGTTAAGTTAAGGTTTAAATTCAAATTGTAAAAATAAGGGATTTATATTTAAATACAAGGTATTA
Organism: Anisogramma anomala; assembly: GCA_038502455.1. NCBI lineage: Eukaryota > Fungi > Ascomycota > Sordariomycetes > Diaporthales > Gnomoniaceae > Anisogramma > Anisogramma anomala. Next base: position 11,474,115 of record JASMMZ010000003.1, on the reverse strand, counting down.
CAAAGTTTTTATAAGCCATTTTTAACTTGGATTAGTATGAAAAATGTCTTTAGAACTTACAGTCCAAGGGAAAAGATGTTAAAAAACTTTAACGCTCCTATATACAATCTAAAGAACCTCCTTTTTACCTTTAGCTAAGTTAAACCTTTTTACGCGCTAGCGATAAAGAACCTATTAACCTATTCGGCAACCTAACACCACTATGTAATAGCGCGGATTACGCTCTTAACGGTGGTAAAACATGTGAAGCAAGGGCCATCAAAGCGGCTAAAGGTATTGATATCGGCGTTCGACACCAATTAATTAAGCAAGATCGTTAGGTCTCCCAAAACCTTTAAGTAACTATTGCCCCCTAGCAATTCAATTGAAAGGCTCATTAAAAACCTTTTCATGGCAGGTTTGTTTACACGCGAAAACTCACTACATGTCTTACTATAGGACTTTAACCCTTGGGATAGGTAATTGGTAATTACTCTTAATACTGTGCCTCGAAAGCTTTAAGGCTTAAACTGCTAGAAAATACCAATTAAGACTAGGATAACTATTGCGACCTATCTCCAAAACCTATCAAAATGGTTAATATTGATTATAAACTTTTTACGAATTTCGCCAAAATTAAAAACGACGTAAAAAATATAACAGAAAGCCTTAAAACCTGTTTAAAACCAAGATAATACCATTTCTAAACATTTGTAAGTGGATAAAATTTCCTACTTTAGGTTTTTATTTACTATTTCCCGAAATCCTTATAGGGCACCTTAGAGATTATTACCTGAATTTCCTTACCTTAGCTACTACGTTTCGTAAAATATATAATGGTATAAAGGGTTACTTCGAATACGATATTCACCTTACGTAATACTATATAAATTGGGCTACTATAAGGTGGGCAACGATAATAGTTAAGAAAAAAAAGGAGGAAATACCGATAAATGTATTTAACTAGATAATTAACAAGTTGATACTATGTTTAAAAGCAATAGAGAAAGCCTATATTAATGAAGCCACACTTTGTAAACAGGTACAGATAGTAATTACGGGTGTTGGTAAATTCTAATACGCTTTATAAGGCCTAAATGATACCTACAAAGGCTCTTTTGAACTAATTACGTTCCTCGCTCGTTACTATAATGGCACGTACGCCAAATTCGCTCGGTATATACCCCTGAGCCGACAACTTACTTAATGTAAATGAAAAAGACTTTATAGTAGTTAACTACGTCGACTGTAAATACGGCTATAGACGCCTTTAACGCCTAAAACTTGGCCTACCAGCTATAAACTGAAGGTAATAATTATGTTGACGCCAATTAGGCCAAGATTTAGGTGGATCTGTTAACTATAAACATTATCGTCGTAATAGTGGTAAGAGATGTTAGATTTGTAGAAAGTTTGGCTACTAGTCAACTCAGTGTCCCCCCGCCGAGCGAAATAACAGAAAAGTAATGTATTATATCCAGTACCCTACTACTTTAAAAAAGAACTATTTGGGTTAAATCGCAGATTTCGAGGGTAACAAGCTAATTAACTACGATAATAGCCTTAAGTAAATCAAGTGATATAAAGATATTATTCCTGGTATAGTTTAATAATTAACTAACTACGCCTTTTTATATTGTTTAAATGGTGAAAACTCTTATCTTTACCTTCAATGAACCCCTAACCCCTTACTTACTTTTTACTTTTGCGATTGTTACGCGAATTATACGTTTTAAGTTATCATACCATATATAAGGGCAATAAAGTATTTAATAGAAGGTTATTCTTAATAAATGGCATTGTGGAGGAAAGACATTAAAGTTACTAAGATTAATCGTTACGATGCTGGAAAACCCAAAGTTGTCTTTAAATTAAGCGAACAACTATTGTTATTAGGGATAATGGTAGTTTAAACTATTGTATCAACAATTACGTTTTATATCTTCAAGTACCTTACTCACTTTTTCCTTTACTTTAAGAATATAAAAACATTTGGCGTTAATGTTAATGTTAACGCAAGCGAATTGATTAAGAACGACTAAAGGTTTTCATTCGTCTTTAAGTGGGGGTACCTATGGTTTTATCTTCAAGGTCAGGAATTAGTGGTATTAAGTGTAATGGAGCTAGAAATACGTTAATTTCATAGGCTTTTTAATTACCTAGCCGTTCACAGGCTATAAAAAGTTTAAGAGTTTATAAGGTATAAAATATGAAATAATTTTCCCTAAAAACTATGAAAATATTTTGTTACCATTGTGAAACATATTCCTAACCTTCCGGAAATTTCAATTTATATTAAAAAACTATAAGGACTTGAACTACAAGATTTTCGCTAATGTTTATTACTTAGATCATAAGCTTGTTCTTTACGTCGTTGATTTCTTAACCTTTTTTTACGGGGCTTAATTTCCAAAATCCCTTTAGGTAAAAGATACGTAGGAAATACTAACGATATTATAAATTAATACGTAACTGAGTTTACCTAACGTTGTTGTTTACGATACCAGTACTAACTTTACAACAACGGAGTTTTAGGAAAACATTAAAATAATAGGTATCTAGTGTAAACAGGTATCTGTAAAAGCCTATTAAAGTATTAACAAGGTTAAAATGGTATGTTCCTTACTTTAATAAGCATAAAATATCCTTACGTTAAAAACTAAAAACTTTACAGATCTGGAAGCACGCCTATAGATGGCGGTAAAAGGTCTAAATGATATTATAGGCCCTGACGGTTTAGTATTAACACTATTGGTTTTTGGAGTATACTCATATTTGACAAGTGAATTTCCTCTTTTAACAAGTACTTAAAAACGTGTTGCGGCCTACGGTAAAGCTTTAAGGTAACTGTAAAGAGAATCGACACGCCGCTAAGTCAATAATATCTTTAATATCAGAAACGGCCTAATAGTAATAGACGTATTTTATTTGCTATTATAAAGCAAAGTTCTTGTATAGTAAGAGCCAGGTAAATTGGAAAGCCTATATAAGAAATAAAGTATCGCGAATTCCGAAGTGGTTATTAAAACTATTAACGGTTTTGTATTTTCCCGAATTAGTTAGTTTAAACTTTATATTAGGATTACTAACCCTAAAAACCTTGAAACTAAGCGATCAAGTTAATACGAAATTTCTTTACCCGATGTCGATAAGTTGATAAAACGTTGCTGACGCAGGAAACCCCGAAAGAAAAAGTAATAGTAAAGAGAAGAAATATATACCGGGTCGGATTTATAATATTACTTGGGTAAGTAGGAAAAAGAAGGATAAAGAAGACTTAACACTAAAGCTTTAAGTATAAGAGATTATTAAGACTTTCAGAAGACTTTTTAAAGAAAGCAACAAAGTAGATTTTAACGTCTTATTAATTTAAGGGGTTATACAATTCGTATCGAAAATCGATTTTAACTTTTGAAACCTAAATATTACGAATTTCAAGTCGAAGATTATCTATAAAATTAAAGGTGAAACCATGAGGCGACCGTACGAAAAGTTACGTTTAATCGTTTAAGGATATGGCGATAAAGGTAAGGATTATATCCTTACGTAGTCTCCAAAAAATCAAAATATTAGCTAGCGTTTAATGGTCGTTTTGTAAGAATTTTACTAGTTAAAAGTAAAGGTAAATTTACGTTTAATAACCGTAATATAACATAAGTTTAGACGTAGTTAACAACGGATTTATAAGAGATCGAATTATTAGAATTATCATAGAAACTACTTGTTATTTACCCTTTAGGGACGTTATTACTATATATTAAGCTATTATACGGATTATTTAAAGCGGGAGTTCATTAGTTTTTAACCTATTAATCCAATTTCAAATTACGAATAACGATGAAGTTTTTAACGTACAACCTGTATTTACTGTTAATGTAAAAAAGGGACTTTAGCGTAATACATATGTAAATGAACGATATCCTATTGGTTGAAAGAGTTAGTTTTATAATATTAGAATAATAGGCGGTTAAAGACTTTAAATTTTAAAAATTATAAACCAGTAATGACGCTAACAAGATATAACTTGACTTTAATAAATCATTAATTTGTATACTTGGTGTTAATATTAGCTTTAGCATTCGTTAAAAAAGGTAAATCATTGTTTTAATGAAAATCAACAAAATTAATGTAGCTAAAGCTTAACGGTACTTGGAATAATGTATTTAGGACAGCTATATTATTACTTTATGTTAATCGAAAGCCTTTTACGACCTTTTTATCACGATAAAAATATAAAAACTAACTTATAAGAACTTTGATAGGCTAAATAAAAGGGTCAAAAAACAAATGCGAAACCTGGACCACGGAATTAATATAGTTTTAATCGAATTATTGAGGGTTAAATTAATAATTTTTACGAAGGTTTTTTTTTTAGAAATAATACAACTTATGTTTAAAAATCAGCTTTCTAATCACCCTCGTTAACGATGTTGGGCGGGAAGACTAGTTTAATATTATTAGGAACCTAATTTACTAAACCTCTATCAAATATTAAAGGATTATACGAAACGTGTTGGCTTCAGAGGTTTAGAGTATGATAGCAAGTTTTAATGTAGGTAAAGCATTATAGAGAGCCCTTAACCTCATTACCAAGTAGATAAAGTTTCCTTTTATCCCGGTGGTAATTTATACGTATTTAAGGAGCTTTTTCGAATACTTTTCGAAACTCGGAACTACTAGCGAAAAACGCCTAATAATCGATGTAACAGTACTTCGTAAAACTTACAAAACAAGGTAAATTAAGGAATTCCGATAAATTAACGTTGAAGATAATCCTATAAATACTATAATCAAAGTAATACCAAATAAAGCCTTGATAAGATTTATGGATAGTAATAGGCTAACTATATATATTAAAAGCTATATTTATATGCCGCCCAGAAAGTCATGATCACGTAACGGTGGTTAGGGATATGCTGGTAATTAGAAAATCGTTAAAAATTAGAGAAATTAATGATGGCGATTTTTTTGATTGACATGGCTGAAGTGGAGGCCTGCAAAGGCTTGTAGAGGAAGAACTTTTTGTAGAAGTGGATAAACTCGAACCTCGGACCAACAGAGCAATTGAGGTTAAATAAGATCAATTTGTATGTAATGAAGTGCAATTTAGTATGTAAGTCAATTGAAATTGATAAGGGGTTAGCGAGTTAACGAGGTCGTTGTTTAGAGCTAATCGGAAAAGATTGGTTAACCATACTAGCATATACGCACAAATTAAAAAACTGTCAGTGTTAAAATAGTACTATATACAATGAAAGAGGTCAACTTTACTTATAGTAAAGTTGACTATACTGAAATGCAAGTTGAGCGTATTGTTTTGGTAGACTTAATACATTGGGCGTAAGTTGAGTGAAGTATGCTACACATTATACTAGGGCACGGGCCAAGCAATTGACTACACAAATTATAGTGCAAACTAGTCAGCAGTTTACTAAACCTAAAACAATATATCCACCACTTAACCAATGCAATACTACTGTTACTTCAACCATTCGAATCGACAACGTTGCAAAGATCTAAGGCCCTACCAATATTCCGGATTTTATATTTACATTTACTATTAGTATCATTAAACCAACACTAACAAATCAAATGACTTATTCCTTCACTTACTTTATAATCGCTGCTATTAAGGCTTTAACAGTTGCTATCTAGTAAGCACCTCCTTTTCGAGAGAGGGTTATAAGTCCAGAGAAAGGATTTGTGGCAATGGTAAAGGTGGCGGCGTAGGAGGCGATAAGTATAGCAATAGGAAAGAGGAATATGACCTAATTGAAAATAAAGCTCGTCTTCCTCCAATTGCTAGTTTTTGCGTTGCCACCGCCTACACTTACCCCGGCCCCTCTAATAATGCGGCCCCATTGCACTAATAGGGCCGTTATAATGGCTTGTACCGAGTTACCTTTCGCTGCGTTTACAGTGGCGCGAAGGGGTCATCACAAAGCGGTAAAGTGTCCGGAGGGTATTTCCGCCGCGACGGCGGCACGATAAGCCGCTAATGGCTGAATTGTGTAAGTGGTGACGGTAATATACCAGCTTTTAAGTTTTATTTCTGTTATTTTTTGTTAGGACCAGATTTTTACGTTTGTGGCCTATAAGCGTTGTATGCATGTAACGAATATACTTCATGACCTCCCCTTTACTAATGTAAGTCCCGTTAGTAACCCTTACTAATAAGGACCTTATATAACCCATATAAGATTGCTCTCTATTATAAACGGCGGTGAGGGAGCCGGTGGCGTAAGCTGAAGGGTTAGGGAAGGAGAGGGGGGGGGACAAGAGAGATTGAAAAGGAGGGGAAGGGGTTGCATTTGGGGCGCGTTTAGCCTGTTTAGGAATTAATAATTTCCGTGTCTGGAAGCGCCGGGTTCGTACGTGTAGGGTACGTTCTTTTAGCGATAGTGTTATCATATAAGATTAGTATGGGTACTCTGGTGAAGGGGGAGATGGGTACTGATATATATAGTAATATTTACTCTTTCTATTTATGTCAATTTTTATTGAAAAAAAGTCTAAATTTAGGGATTATATTAATCAAGGGCTACTTCAATATCGGACAACAACGTATACACCACCGCGTAGATATCAGATCCCCTAATTACTATAATATACCCCGCGATATATACGCGCTATTACATATAAATTTTATTTTTGCCCCTTATATAGGCTCTGATATTGCTTTTACAAGTTTATAAAGCCCACCTCTTTTTCAAGAGCCTAAATAGTTGTACCACTGGCGAGATTAGGCGCCAGGCGGGAACTAAAACGGCTGTATATCACAACTCAACTAGGGATGTAGTTTATACGCTTAAGGGTATTTAAACTGTAGAGTACCCTAAGTTTTTTATTGGAAGGATGGCAAGGAAGAAAGAAAGCCCCTACAGGCACCTGACTCCCTCGTTACAATCACTTACGTCGGTGTCTACAGGTATATTTCGAAGAAACTAATGCAAAGCCTTGCTGTAGGCACTGCCTCTTGATAGTATAACACCCCCCCCCAAAAAAAAAACCTAATTGTAAATATTAATTATGAAACATACAAAGAAGCCTAATGATAAATATATAATATACCTCAAGTAGAAGCCTGAATTCCTGTTTTATCTAAGGGTTTAGAACGTATCGTAATATGTGAATGATCAAAAAAGTCAATTATAAACTGTTTAATTAACAAACAATACTATGTTAAAACGCTCCGGCAATTTGTTGTAAACCTCGTAACCTTATTTACCTACGATATAGATTCCATTTCAACAAAGGATAAAGTTACGTTAATTCTTTCTCGAAAGATATAAAAGGCCTTCGATACCATTTTTTTACAATCGCCTTCAATAAAAATATAGAGTTTGAGGTTTTTTCGAAGTTTATTTACCATAATAAAAGGTTTTCTAATAGGAAACGTAATATTTGTTCGACATTAAACGATAAATATAAGGTTTTTACCTTCGTCCAATTTTATATGATATATATATCGCATTTTACTAAATGTTATATAGTTGGTATTTTTATTTGCTTCAATAACGTTTTATTTATAAGTGTATCAGACTTTTTAAAGATTATTATTTTAGGATTCAAGGAGGATTTGCGGATGCTGAAACTTTAGGTAAGTGAAAACAAGCTTGTTTTCACCTCAAAAAAGTCTAAACCCTTATATATCACCAGCCGCCAAGATTAGATTAACTTCGCAAAATAAGTTAATCCGCCTATATTAACCAACGCGAGGCCGGTCTACCCGGTTGTAAACCTTACACCGAATACCAAAATCCCTGGTTTATAATAGTTAGTATTTTAATTCTACCACATTATATTAAAACACACCTACATCAAAGAGCGCGTAACTGAAGTTTTAAGTATTACATGACACTACAAAGAACTATTTCGTACAATATACGGACCTCTATCGAATTTTTTTCAAACAGCGATCGCTGTTATGGTCGTACCTTTACTTACGTATTACGTCGAAAATTGATAGATTAATTGTAGTCAAAAGGGTTGTGAAAACAAGATTACGGTTTTTTTTAGTTTTTACAGTAAAGGCGGTAATTCCGTTATATAGGACTTCGCTTAATACGGTTGTTGTTAAATAAGTTAGCCTGCCCTCTGGAAAAATAACTTCCACGTAATAACGATTTTGATTCACTTTTCGTTTCAAAACTATTAAACCCTATCACCTTTTCATTCGTCGTATTATAACCGTACCATTAATTTAGACATTGACAGTTAATTAATAGTTTTTTTGAGATACTAATGAAGTAGGTTAACGGGTTACATAAATTTGCATTTAGATAATTTATATAACTTTGCGCAACGATAACAATATCACTATATAATTTCTCTGATTTAAATAATCTATTACGACCTAGCCGTAAAAAACGTAAAACTACACACTCAACTCTACGTTTAATAGTAGTAAATAACGTGTTTATAACCTTTTTAACGCCTTTACTAATACCTATTCAGTTATCACTTGAATCTACCAAAGAATTTATGGGGGGATTAACTAAATAGATACATATTACTGGCTTATAATTGTGCTTCGTTAATATCGATGTGAATTATGACTATTTTTACGGATAAATCGAAACAATATTGAAACGGAGAAATATATATCGGTTATAGATACACGTATATTAATAATGATAACGTTATTGTAATTTGGTTTCACTACTTTTACCCTAAAATACATACTTTCAATATAAAGCTTATCAAAACACTCTGGGAATTCGAAACAATTAAACAAGTTTGGCTAGAAAGTATTACAGTATGCGTTAATAGAATCTTGATAATATAAAGTCTAAGAGGTGATGTAACAATCTCTTCTTATTTGGCAATCAACCGATTCCAAACCGTTGCCAAAACCTTACATGATAAAACATTACAAGGACTTTTAATAGTGAAATGAAACTTTAGGTACATGAGTATCGCCGATAAGAAAATCTATAATAAATTAGTAAATAAAAACTTAAAACTTATAACCATTTATACGGTGACAATTATTTCTTGGCTAGAAACATTCAATTTATACTTCGTCGAATTTCAAGGTGTTTAAAGAAGTATTTTAAAACTGAATAAGGTATTTCATTTATTTGAACTATAAAAACTGATGTATTAAATGGAGCCTTTCATAAAATTTCGTACAATCCATTAGATAAGCCGTCTTTCTTCCCCGTTATCATGATTATGACGTTTTCTATACTGATTTTTAATGATCAAATACTAATACAGAAATTTTACGTCGTTTTATAAGCACTTTGTACTTATTAATATAGACGGACATTATAAACGATGTAAAGGAAAACTGTATACCATATACTTAATATATTACCCGGTTTCGTCAAAGGTTTTAAAACTATAGTCTTGGTTACCTCAAAGGCTCTGCAATAAGCGAATATGTAAAACCTATATATGTAAGGTAATTTCGAACCTTAATAAATTCCGAACGTCTCTTGGCGTAACGAATGATTTCTCTTTAACGATGAAAAATTGAATTTAAGCTAATTTAAACTTACGTTTAGCGCTTGCCGATAATATTAGAGTTTTAATTATGCTAGTAATATTAATATTTTACTCCTACCAACCATATTTACGCTATCGATGCTACTAATGCTTTCACCGATACTAACAATGCTGTATCAATCAATAAGTTAACCTAATATAAACTATAAACCTTGGATATTTAATAACTTTACTATGACATCGACAAAAGCTTCAACAGTTGTCGTTGGTCACTAATAGTTTAGAAAACCGGAGGGGAAGAGGACGGTTATGGGATCATTAAAGGGAGGGATAATGAAAGTTGAGACGAATGGATATTCGGCGAACTTATTTTTCATAAAACCAGTATCGCTACTGCTTTCACTCACTTTCGCTGTTGTTACGAACTCTTTCGTTGCCATAGGAGGACGGGCATACCGGTATAGTACGATGGTTATCTAACATCTCTGCAGCCGAAGCTTACGAAACACCGCCCTTTACTGCCTCAACAATAGTGAAAAGAGGTCTCTAAAAGGTCGTCAAATGTTTAGCCGACGCCTCGACGGTGACTCTAACACGATAAACGACCAACGATTTGGAGATGATAGTAATGATAGTAATACACCCGCTTTTATGTTTTTTAACTATCGCTTATTAGTTATGGTCATTTATACATACGATAGAAAGAGCTTTTTCAACCATAACAAATACATTTTTTTCTAGATTCTCCTCTACTTATACAAATCCTATAGTTCGATTCCATAAAAAAAATCGGATATAATTTGTATAAAACCAAACCCGTAAGGGTACAGAAAAGCGGGAGAAGGCAAACGAACTGAGGGTAGGAGCTCTAGAACCGGTAAAAGGAAACCTAGGGGCGCATTGAGAACTTCAAGACCTACAGGGGTCTAACATAGGTGTTGAACGATACAAACACGCGGTGCGTATGGCGGCTACGCGCGCGTAAGCCGCCTTTTTCTTTCTAAATAACATTATTTATAGGTATTACCATATACCCTTATAGATAGTATACATAGGCCAAGTGGAATTGTACTGTATTGCATGATGCTCTCCTGCAGGGTATACGATAACATGCTACGCTGTAGGCTACACTTTTGTAAGACGCAAAGTGCACTATGTATGGAGTGGTTTGTAATAGATGTTCCAGACCGCATGGAAATGAATAGAGCGGTTTATATTAAGTATTTATTCGCCCTTTTACGTTTTCCTTATGAATTTCAAATTTGGGTTTTACGACGTTTAAGTTTTCATAGCCACTTAATTAACGTAACGTTACTAAATATTAATAAAATCAATTTGAAATGTTTAACTAATTTGTAGTTATGTCGGTAGAGTCTAAATACTTATTCACGTGAAAATGTAAGTAGAATAGTTAGATTGGTATTGTAGTAAATAAAAAGAATAGATCATTAAAGAAGAAGTATTCAGAGATACACGCCATAGGTAAGGGCTTATAAGCCCTTTCCCAGAGCGTACCACTTTGGAATAACTCTTCTAGACCGCTCCACGCATTGCCATTCAGTTTGGAATAACTATTCCAGACCGCTCCATACATAATGCACTTTGCATCTTGAAAGAGTGCAGCCTGTAGCGTAACATGTTATCGTGCACTTTTCAGGAGTATACCCTGCAATACAGTGCATTGCTACTAAGCCTATATATACTATCTATAAGGGTATATAGTAATATCCACATAGTTAATCTTTTCTTTTTCCTTTATATATTCTGTACCTATAGCCTAGTAGTAATAGTTTAGTTGTGGTTACAAAGGTTTAAATTAGTAGGTTTTATAGTAATAATATTGTTGTAGTATTAATTGTAAAAGGTTTAAGTTAACAGTTTCCGTAACAGTAGTGTGGTTATAAAGGTTCGAATTAGTAAGTTCGATTGGGATTAGTAAGGTTTAGCCGCGGTAATAATTATAATTCGGTTGGGATTAGTAAGGTTTAACTATAGTGGTAATTATAGTTCGAACCTAGATAGTATAACCAAATAAGGGCGGTATAATTAGTAATAACGTTCTTTGTAGTTTTTAACAGGCTTAATTACGTAGGGGTGATTATATAAGGGTAATTGCGTAAGAGTAATTGCGTAATAACGTGTTAAATGAGGATATAAAAATATATATTGTTATCGCTTTAGGCAAAACCTTTTTTTTTAAAAAAAAAATACGCGTGAATCAAATTAATATTAGTCCTTATCCCAATTTAATCTTTATTTCATTCAATTAAACTAAGCCGATTTAATAGGTAGGTTACTTGGTTAATACCTATTTAAAAACTTTTCCTTCGAACAAATACCATGTAAAAACAAAGTAGCAAGGCGTTTTTAGGCACGAAAAAGTCGGTGCACCGCCGCCGCCATAACTGCCGCCGCCGTTACCACTATTAGTTCGCCTTTATCGGGAATAATCTCGTTAATAACGGTTATTCCGCCCACCACCGCTACCCTGCCTAGCTCCACCGCTATCGCCTTGTTTTTTCTCCGCTGTTATTGCTACCCTTTTAAGCCCTGCCGCCGCTGTTACCTCGCCTTTTTTCGTTTCCGCTGCTATTACCCTCTTTTCTTCCTTTTTCTCCCCTTTTCCCAGATTTTAAGGGGAGGAGCGGGGGGTTCCTAAGGTTATAAGCCTTACCCTTTCCATATGGATAAAAACCCCATTATCTGTAGAGTTCCTTTTATGCTATAAACGTAACCTAACGCAGTTACACCAGGATTCGTATATATTAAATCCACCCGCTCGTTTACGTTTAACCTCCGCCTTTTGGATAAGGAGTACGAGGCGGATCTACTTCGCTGCCTTGAGCTTTGCATCGCTAAAGTAAGTTGCGAAGCCTTTTTAACGCGGAAGGCGGTAAAGCGACGTACTTAGGTCCGTAGTTCCGGGCCGTTAATGGATATAATTTACGTGTCGTATATCGTGTTCACGGCCGTGGGTAAGTTCGTTAACGATTATTACGAAAGCGGGGGTCTTTCGGCCCATTATTACCGTTACAAACGGATTAGCAATTCGTACGCCCCCGTTTCGATAATCCTAAGGCCGTAAACCGAAGCTGTATTACGCGTTCGCTGGATCTTAAGTAAATTTTAACCGAACTTTATAAAATTCTTTTCATAGAAATATACCGTTTAGGGCGCTTCGAAAAACAATTGCGGTCGTAGAAAACTGAAACAAATCGATAACAATTAGTAATAAGCGTTAACCAGCGGTCCAAAGAGTCGGTTGTAATGATCACACTAAATACCCGTGAGTATGTAGAAGGTGTTCAGAGGGTTTATGTTAGCAGTAAGGTAGCAGAGGTAACAAAGGTGCAATATCAAGACTGTGTTCGAGTGATGATCAGAAGCCGTTAGGCTATTCAGGTGTGTAGACTGAATACTTAGATTGACAACTGAAGAACTATCTAATGAAGCTATCTAAGGTGGTGATGACCATGTCCTTATATCTAGTTCCTTCAGTTGGTACCCATACTGGGGGTGCTCCAGTATGAGGTTTGCGGGATCACTGGTGGTGATCCAAGTGATCCAAGTGAGCCGGTGATCCAGGTGATCCAAGTGATCCAGGTCACGTGACTTCTGCTGAGTCATCCGTTGTCCAATTGCCGTGCCGTACATGGGAAATGTGCTTTGTAAGCGTAGTGGGGAACATGCAGCGTCAGAGGATCCAACTGCAGTTCGTGTCATAACATCGGTGGCCGCCGTTGCCGCTTGAAAACTGAGCCTGCGTATGTACTACGCAGGCGAGTTTGACGACGTTATTCTATGTCGCCGTAAAAAGGGTAATTCCCCCTTTGCGCCTTTACCTCAAGGCATTTCTCGTAAGTCGTAAGGTTATATCCTCGCTGGCGCTAATAACGTTGATAACGGTGATAATAATGGCGTTAATATAAAGTGAGAGAGTGACAGAAAGGATAGTAGAGACGCGATGGCATCGCCCTCTCTCTTTAGTAATGGATAAATACCTTTAAGGCCGGATAGGCGTACTCGAACATGATATAATACGTTATATAGTAATATTATAGCTCTCTAGAAAATGATCGCTTAAAAGTGATAAATATAATACGAAACATATAGAATAAAAGGGTATTGTACCAAAAGTGGTATGATGTATATCAAATGAAGCAAGGTAAATAGTAAAATGACTCATAGGTTTAAAGCATATAAAACAAAGGGTATAAGTACTTTAAAAGCGGTTCGAAATTACCTTAAAAGACGTAACGATATGTCGGAATCAGCGCAAAATGGTAAATCCAAACAAAGGGAAAAAAAATGAAGGAAAAAGAATAGGGTTAAAGTATGTAAAATAAAAAAGGTAAAAGTTAGTAGCGGTGCTAAATAATATGGTTAAATAAAGGAAAAATCTGGGATCGGCGTAAATAGTGTAATACAAGCCGATCTAAATTGGTAAAAAGTGGTGTGATAGTCTATTAGGATCGCAAAACCCTTTTAAAAACCTTAATAAATAATTTACCTGTTGATATAAGTATTTCCAATGCTTTGTTCGATGTAGCTTTGGTTATAGTATTCACTAGGTTGGATTTTCCGTCTATTTACCTTGTTTCTTCGATTTCACAGCGTTTATATAACTTGCGTAAATCTATAATGTAGATTATAAAACGTCTTTCGTTCGTGATATCCAATTTTACTAGGAAATTATAAAATGAAAAGCAATTAATATATATTACCAAAGGGATAAGGCGTAAATTAAGGTTGGAAATAGTTATGCGGACCGTTATCGTCATAGTAATACTCGAATCGAATATTTTAACTATATTATAGATTTAGGAAACCAGGACGCTTTTCATAACCCTTTTACACTTGGTAAAGATTTAATAGATAATGTTTTTACAAAACGTAAAGCTGTTTCGAGCCGGTATTTCTTTACTGAGGATTGAGACGAAGCCTATTTGTAAACTATGGTCGTTATTATTGGTAAAAAAACTGTTCGTCAAAACAAATAGTTTTATAATACGTATATTTAACGGTACAAACTATAAACCGCACTTTAAATTATATATTTGTTACAAAAAACGTGTTTGTTGAACGCCTACATATATTGTTTATCAGGGCGGATTAACAATATACGGCGACCGAAAGGTCAAATACCACCTTTAATTATATCATAAAAGTAACCCAAACATTATGTACGCGTTAGTATCTGTATTTGTCGGCCTGTTTTACGTTATCCAAAACGATGAAGATAAATTTATTTAGCTACCCCTTTTACGTAGAGTCCAAAACACCATTCCGGAAAGTAATAAAAGCGTTATTAAAATCGATTGTATGGTTTTATATCAGGTATATCTTAGGTTTAGCTTTTAAGCAGACGTCCAAAAGTTTCATCTTTTTAGAAACGTAAAACTAGGTGTTATATAACGTTAAAGTATTGTCCGTTTATATACTTATCAGTATAAAACTTTCCGAATAGTTTATCGATATTAATAGGTACATGTGCAAGGTAAAGTTAGTTATGTCGAGCTGTTCCTTATAGTATATTTAATAAGTGTTATACTAGTAAATACCGGCTTTTACTAAGTCGTAAAGTGGTTTCATAATACGTAAAATCATCTTAGGCGGGTAGTATTACCTAGAATCTTTGGGAATATTAGTGTAAATTTATCGTTTAAACCGCCCCTTAAATTAGTTGTATACTTGTTTTATGTATTGAAATTCGACATATTGATTATACGGTATATTAAGGGAAGCCGCAAGTATAAAAATCAACCGATATCTAGTTCTTTGTTACATAAACAATTGGGTTATAATATTCTTTTTAACTTTGTTATTACATCCTTTAATAATTAGGCGGGTCTTTTCGTAAGGGTTTCTGGTTCTATTCTTGATTTTGTAAACGTAACGAGTTGGAAAAATTCTATAGGTACCGTAAATAGTCGGGTTCAACCACTTAAAACGAAAAACGCCTTGGTTAATCAAGGCTAAAATTTCTATTTAGGTAAATTAATCGAATAGGGCACTTAAAATAGTGATAATGCTTTCGTTACGGAGTTTTAAGTTAAGTTCGCGGTCTACTATCTTTTTCTAGGTGATAAAAGAGTTTGAGGTAAAGTTCCTGTAGCGCTTTTTACTTTTCGACTCGAAAAAACGTCCTCGGCGGCGAGGTTTTAATAAAGTTGATATAAACGGGCCGCTTTTGTCTAGCGTAAACGGGCCAGAATCGTGTTTTAGAGTGTGGTTTGAAACTGGGATCGGTTTAGATTTGTTATTTTGGGGGGTGTCTCGTTAGTGGTTTTATTTTTCTTGCGGTTTCGTGCTGTTCGTTTTCACCTCTTTTTTTGTATTCGCGTACCATTATTTAACAAAACGAACTTATACCATTTGGTAAATTAACGAATATATTATAGCCTTTAGACCCATTCATTCTCTAAAAGCTAATCTATCCATGCTTCGTTTTATCAATTAAAATTTCAAATTGTATTAGTAAATTCAAAACGCGAGTTTTACGTGGACTACTCCTTATACTCAATGTTTTAAATACATCGTTTTTTGTCCGTAAGGAACGAAATGTCGTTATATCCTTCGCTATAATATTAGCCCTTGATATTATGGACGGTAATGGTGTAAATTTTATATGGATTTTCGGATAGGCATTCAAAATAAAAAGCCTAAGGATAAGCTTATTTGGGTTAAAGATGTTATTAACGGAGTTAACCGTTATTTAAAGGATGGATTCCTTAAAACTGGCACCCTTTAGGTTTTTCGATAATATCATATACGTTTTTAAAGCGGTCTGTAATATCGGATACATTTTTAATACCCTATAGGGCTTTTACTAAAAAAAAATTATATTTTTTATCGGTTATCCAAACTTTAATACGTTATTCGGTAAATTTTAAAACCGTATTAAAATTGTAGACAATTTAGGTTAGGGGCCTTAAGTAAACGTTAGATTAACAATTAACTCAAAAGTCCTAATAATTTGTAACGAAAACGCTTCGTGTAAATTTGGCGACCTAAAATAATATTACCGCGTTGATAGTATAAAATACTGGTTAGCTATATAAATATATAATATTAATAATTAATTTATAATTAAAGTCTATATCGTTTTAAAGGCGGAACTTAAACCGTCGCAAAACCTATAAGTATAGCTTACACTTATAACAAAACTTTTGTCATGACCTAGATAGCGGTTGGGTTAGGAAATGGGCCAGTATGCAACTGCGCCACTGAGAAGCCTGAAGTCCAACACATCAGGCGAGGAACTTCTCTTATATCAGCAACCCCGGATAGGGAAGGACCGATGTAACCAACAGCGACTCCAGCGGTCCAGTACTGAAGACGGTATGAAGGATAGGGATATAAGGACACAGTCAGCACCACATAGATAGTATTTCCCTCATATCTCTTTAGTTGTCAATCTAAGTATTCAGTCTACACACCTGAATAGCCTAACGGCTAGTGATTATTCTACAGCACAAACAAATATCTTCTTATAGTACATCTTTGTTACCTCTACTACCTTACTGCTAATATAAACCCTTTGACACATTCTATTTACTCACGGGTATTTAGTGTAATCATTACAACTTTTCGATAACTTTAAGTGCGTCTTTTCCTACATCCGTATAACCTATGGCGTAAAATAAACGTAAAAGGTGTTTTACAACCGGGTATCCAAATCGTCGGTATAAAGTTCGCAATTCCAGCTAAGTTAAATAAATAGCCTTAATTGTACGTATTTCGGGGGAAAACTATAAGTAGCCGAACTTAAGCCAGAGAGATACGAATACGTTATCAAAAACGCAGATAATTTAATTAGTCGTCTTCCGGACCTTCATTTCAAGCTTATTTATATTAATCAATAAAAGTAGGAAAGATATTTTCAAGTTTATTACCTAAATTTTGACTGGTTCGAAACGCTTATTTACAACAACCGTTCCGAATGATAATGCTTTGCTTTTACTAAACAAAAACTTTCGGTGTTTTTCTATTCGATTTAGTTAAAACTTTGGAAACCTGGTTACAAACTTTTCGAATTGTCGTTTTCCGGCCGTTAAGATTTCGGCTTTACCCGTGTCGGGTATAATACCCTAAAACCGATTGTCTCATCTGTTTAAAAACGTGAATAGTAATGCCATGTAGGTGTCGAACCCTTCGTTTACGTAGTCTGGACTTATAATATGTATAAAGGAGGCGTTTTACAGGCCGGTAAAAATGTATTGGGCGGTTTTATCGTCTTGAGCTAATAGGTAAGTATTATTACCTTTAGGGTTTTCTTTTCCGGATTTGTATTCGTATAAGTAGGTGTTAAATTCATCGTTTATATTTTCGCACTCAGTTAAGTATATCATAAAATTGGCTTTTATCCGGTTTTCGAATATATGATCAGTTTAAAATTTTTATTTATTTCGAATTCGCTCGTGAACAGAGTGATTAGTAGATTAGTAACCGATTTTGACGTATACGATATACCGCTTTTATGAACCTGTGGGGCTCCGTATACCTTTTCGCAAATATCATTATAGCCGCGGTACGTTTTGCTTATATTTTAACAAAAGTTCTTATCCCTTATCATTAGGGTTTCTTCCCTAATACCTATAATTTAAACGTTTGTTTTACTTTTTGTAAACTTTAAATTTTCGATTGAAAACGTAGTAAATAGTTTTGGTCAGGTTTACTTTGGTAATTTAAGCCTCGCCTTCAGTTTTATTAGTTCTAAATGTTAATCCAAAGCTTATTTGTAGGCCTATAAAGTTTTCAAACGACGTTTTAAGGCTTATACAAAAGGTTTTTAGGTTTTTTTTCGGTTTGAAAAAAATGTAAGGTTGAAATCCGGGTTTCCGCGGCAAATTTTGGTTATTGCTTGGATAAATAGTTTGTCACCTTTGTATTCCAGTCTAAAAGCTGCCTGACACTTTCGAAACTTCATTAATAAGGTGGTAAGAATTTCCTATAAGTTTTTATTGGAGTTTTCCTATTAATGCTTTATGGATTTCCAAGTTGTACCGGTTCAATCCATATCGTAAAATTCGTAATTAATTTCCGTATCGAAGTAAAATTTTAAGTGATTATAGAATTTTTAGAATAGATTCACTTAGGTAAAGGAGTACATATACTATTTTGAACTTGGTCGAATAATATATGGGGTTAAATGATATAGAATTAATATAATTTGATGTTCAGTTTCTTATATATATTAAGTATGGCACGTATCGTATTATAGAATACATCGTATAGTTCGCCCTTTTATTCTCTTCCCTATCACAAATCTTGGCAAAGTTGATAAGTTTTATAGGATCTCTTTTATTAATGGGAAAGCGATGTAGTAAAAGGTTTCGGTAGGAGTTATAGTTGACGGGTATTAGTTCGTAAGATACGTATTGGTATTTTATACCATTCATCAATTCCTTAAGCGGATTATTCTCTGTGTTTCGGCTGTTTTCACTATGATCGATCGGGTTATTTTCGGTGTTTCGGCCGCTTCCACTATAGACGAGCGGGTTATTCCCAGTATTAGGGGAGTGATTCGGTATTTGGTTTCATTTTACAATATATATCGGTATAAAGAAGTATTATACTTGTATGGTAAATAAGGATTATAATCGATTTTTTTCTCGAGGCCTTTACATTTAACTTAAGGTATATGTATAAGATTAATTCGTCCTACGCCTTGTCCCCGTCGTTTAATTAGTTGTTTTTTGTATTTCGTTAGGTAGCATCTTTTTATAAATTCCGTTTAGTATCAACTTTCATCATATTAGTCTTATAAGTTGGTAAATTGTATTATTTCGAATAAAGCTTTTATAAGACGGCCATTTTTACCTCCTAAGGTATTAATACCTTTGATTCGGAGTTAAATTTGTATCGCTTTAGTAATAAAGGAGTTCACTATTTGTCATATACCTAACATCCAATTCGAAAAATCTTCATAAAAATTATTTAATAAGTTAATTCCTTGGATTTTCTCCTTTTAGTAGCTGAATATGTGTAATGATCACACTAAATACCCGTGAGTAAATAGAAGGTGTCAAGGGGTTTATGTTAGCAGTAAGGTAGCAGAGGTAAGAAAGGTGCAATATCAAGAAGATGTTTGTTTGTGCTATAGAATAATCACTAGCTGTTAGGCTATTCAGGTGTGTAGACTGAATACTTAGATTGACAACTGAAGAGCTATGAAGGAAATACTATCTATGTGGTGTTGACTGTGTTTTTATATCCTTTATCCTTCATACTGTCTTCAGTACTGTCCTGTGTTGAATCATACTGGATCGCTATGATTCTTCATTCTCTGGATTATCTTAGATCTCTATGATCCTTCATGATCCATCACGTGACTTTTCTTAGTCATCATGGCTGACATAAGAGATGTTTCCCGCCTGATATGTTAGACTTCAGGCTTTTCAGTGACGCAGTTGCATACTGGCCTATTTCCTAACTCAACCGCTGTCTGAGTCATGACAATATGACGACTAAGATGTATATATTTGCTATATAGGGTTTTAATTCCTTAACCGGCGTGTCGATAGTGTTGTCCCAAAGAACGAAATCGATTTCGTGTATTATAATTTTCCTAATTTCTATATATTCGACCTAAAGATCGAAGTAAACGCCAGCTTCCTTTAATGCTATTGTTTTTAGGGATATAACTGTAAGTGTCTCGGAGCGGTTTAGAATAGTGATTTCTATACTTACTTGGTATGTTGGAGAGATTTAGGTTAGTGATTTCGGGCCATAATCGGATTTAGGTATATTTAGATTTTGAAATTGGCAATAATTCGTTTTGAAACGGCAAATGAAAAGTGAATAAAATAATTAAAGTGATAAAAAAGGGCCTACTAACACTTACTAATGTAAATGAATTTCAAATGATAGAAAAATAAAACGTAACCACAAATTAGTTAGGCGCCTTAAATTAGTTTCATTAACATTTAGTAACATTACACTAGTTAAGCGGTTAAAAAAAGTTAAATGTTATAGAAATTAAACTTAAAACACAAAAGAAGAACATAGGTAAACTTAAAATATACAGGG
The DNA here is from genome assembly GCA_038502455.1 of Anisogramma anomala. NCBI lineage: Eukaryota > Fungi > Ascomycota > Sordariomycetes > Diaporthales > Gnomoniaceae > Anisogramma > Anisogramma anomala. Next base: position 11,453,652 of record JASMMZ010000003.1, on the reverse strand, counting down.
CGGATATAGGAAAGTGAGTAGGGTAAAAGGAGTGTAATTGTATGATCTATTGTATGATCTGGTATTTAGTAATCGGTCCGAATTGGTATGTCATAACCGCTTTTGGTAAAATAAACGGTTTGGTTGATTTGTGTATAACCGCTTTTCTTGGAGCGATCGGTTCGAATGTTGTAATCATAACCTCTTTTAAATTAAGGAAGCGGTTTAGATTCTGCTTTCGTAACCGCTCCTACATTTTACAAACGGTGTGGATTGTTAAAAATCGGATAGGTTCTAACTAAGGGTTCCAAAACTTGGTAATTTTGACTTATGTAGCTTGATAAGTAATAGAACACTTTCCAAAAAGTGCTTGAGTACGTTAAAGCGAAAAAAAAAAGGGTTAATAGTAGCGTAATAAGGCTTTTAATAGATAAAGCGCTAAATAAGAGGTAATGGTATCGTATTAAAGTTATCATTTTTAAAGTCATTTAGTCTTTACAATCTTTATATACGTCAACGTGTGATTTTTGTAAAAACGAAGTGTTAAAGTACAAATAATTGGGATTGCTATATTATTTTGTTATAGGTATTTAACTTGTGTCTGCCTATTTTTTCCTAAGCTGTTTATAGTCGACTAGGTTGGCTATTAATTAGTATCGGTAGGTTCTAAATACTTATTTAGGTGAAAATGTAAGTAAAAGAGTTAGATTGGTATTGTAGTAAATAAAAAGGATAGATTATCAAAGAAGAAACATTTAGAGGTGCAAGATACAGGTAAGAGCTTATAAGCCGTCGCCCAAAGCATACCACTTTGAAATAACTCTTTTAGACCGCTCTATGCATTGCCGTTCGGTGTGGAATACTTATTCTAGACCGCTCCATATATGATGTACTTTGCGTCTTACAAGAGTGCAGTCTGCAGCGTGACACGTTATTGTGCACTCTGTAGGAGTGTACCCTGAAATATAGTATACTGCGACTAGACCTATATATACTATCTATGAGGGTATATAGTAATATCCACAAGTTACGTTTCATTTATATATCGTTTGAAATTTATTTTTATTAATAAATGTGAATAACCTTACTCTGACCGCTTTAATTATCTCGTTTATTTTATTTTTACCGAACCCTAAACTTTAAAATTTTAACGTACCTAAAATATAATTATAACGCTAAATTACTAATTTATGCTGTTTTAACGTACTATGTATATGTACAAACAACTATCCCTAATCGTCCCAAATTACTTATCGCTATTAATTTATTACTTACAACACTGAAAGAAACTAGCGTGTACTTCGATCTTTTAATCGAATATTTGTAAATTAAAAAGGCTATAATACATGAAATTAATCTAAGACTTTAAAACAATACCATCGATACACTACTTAAGAAATTAGATTAATATACGGCAAATATATACGTTTTAGCCGTTATTTTTCGCTATTGGGAGGAGAAAACCCAAGGATCCGATATATTAGATTCCGTTTCAAAAGATTTCCGAATTCAATGTTAAATATGTAGCAAACAGTAAACCCCTTTATTATCAAATCCTTATGGATTTAACTAAGAAGTGAAGGAATTAATACCTTAGGAGGCAGAAATAGCCGCCTTGTAAAAACTTTATTCGTAATGGTACAACATAACGATTTCTTAGATTGGAAGGATAAAAATATATACCAGACGGAATTTGTAAAAGGATATTATCCTACGGAATATAAAAAACAGTTTATAGTGAATATACAAACCAAACAATGAATATAGGTCGTAAAATGACCTAATGTTATACCTGTACCTCAAATTACAAATAAAAACCTTAAAAAAGAGGAAGAATAGCTGTAATCCTCATCGACTACATAAATATAATATACCTTCACACCTGTATACATGATAAAACAGCATCAAATACCAAATTAATTCCCAAATACGGAAAACACTCCGTTTAATTATAAAAGGAGCGGTCGGAACATTAAAAACAACCTATTCGGCTAAAAAGGGAGCGGCCGAAATATTGATAACAACCCGTTTTAGGAATTAACGAGTGGCGTAAAACGTGAATACGTACCCTACAGACCAATGACTATTAACCACGACCCTTACCGTAACTTTTTACCGTATCGCTTTCCTATTAATAAAAGAAATCCTATAAAACGTATCAATTTCGTTAGGCTTTGGAATGAAAATAAAAACTATAACAGTAAACTATACGATGTATTTGATAATAAGAAACGTATTATGTTTAATATATATAAAAGACTTGATATTGAACTGTTTTAATTTCATATTTTTTTTCCCGGTATATTATATAGGCGAGCCAAAAAAAAAGTATATATATCAATTTATATAGGTCAATATATTTGTGAAGTGTTATAATCGCTTGAAATCCAAATTCGATGAGGAAATTCATCACGAGCTTTACGATAAGGATAATTTAGTAATATTTGTGAATCCGCAACAAATTAATAGGAAAAATCCGATATAAACCTATAGGAAATTTTTAGTTTTTTATTATCTAAGTTTTGAAAGTGTTAGGTTACATTTGAACAAGAATATAGGGGGGATAAATTATTCATTCAAATAGTAACAAAAGTCCGTCGCAGAAACCCGAATTTTGACCTTTCACTCTTTAAGCCTAAAAAGGACTTAAAGGTCTTTTATATAATTTTTAAAAGATTACTTGAGACCTTGGTATACCGATAAACGAGTCTTGCATCAATATCTATGGTTCATAAACGTAAAGGAGAGAACCAAATTATCAAAATAAACCTCGCCGAAATTATTTACCACGTTCTAGATTAAAGATATAAAGTATAACGAAAGTCAAACAAACGCTTAAAGTATAAATACTAAGAAGGGAACCTTAATAATAGGGGATAAGAACGATCGTTTGGAAATGGACGAAACGTACCACAATTATAGTAATACTTACGAAAAGGCATACGAGACCTCACAAGTTTATAAAAGTGGTGTATCGTATATAGTAAAATAGGTTGCTAATTTACTAACCACTTTATTTACGATTAAATTCGGATTAAACGATAGTTTTGGGCCGAGTATGTATTTAAGGACCGGATAAAAGCTAACTTTATGTTATACGTAGTAAATTACGAAGGTGTAAATAATGGCTTAGATACTTACTCCTACAAATATATATTCGGAGATAAAGACTTTAAGGGTGACAAGACTTACCTGATAGCTTACAACAATGAAACCGTCTAAAAAATCTTCGTAAAGTTATAGGTCATCTATTATATAAATATTATAGGTCTGGATCACGTAAAAAGATCATTTAACGTCTATATGATATCGTAATTTGCATTTTTAGATAGATACGGCAGCCTTTTCCAAGGAATCATTCCTAATATCGGTGTTATTAAAATCTTAATAGCCGGAAAACGATAATTCGACGTGTTTACGGCGAAGTTTTCGAATTTTTATCTAAATCGAATAGGAAAACACTGAAAGGTTTTATTTAGTAAAGACAAAGAGTTATCACTTATAACGGTCGTTGTAAATACAAGATTCGAACCGGCTAAGTTTTATGTAATGGACTTTAAAACACTATTCCTATTTTTATTAACTAATATAAATAAGCTTGGAATTAAAGTCCGGAATACAACTAACTAACTTGTTTCTGTTTCGAATAGTATATTCATACCGCTCTGGCTTCAATCCGGCTACCTATGGTTTTGTTTTTCCAAAAGCATATACAATTAAAGTTGTTTACTTAAAGTAGCCGGAATTGCGGAACTTTTATTGCCGATTCGGATACCCGGTATCGAAACGTTTTTTACGACTTCTTTACGTCGCAGACCATAAGTATGTAAGAAGGGATGCATTTGAAGCTATTGAAAAGTTTTGTTATAAGTACCAGCTACAATTATAAGCTCCGCACTGGTTTAAGTTCCATCTTTAGGATAATGTGGACTTTAATTACGAAGTAATTATTAATATTATGTATTTTAATAGCCAACCGGTCCTTTATGCTATCGACGCAGCAATATTATTCCAAGTCCCAAAGTTTATATGGAGCGCTTTAACTACAAACTACTGAGACGTTTTAGTTGATTATTGGTTAAAAGTTTTCCTCGGGCCTTTAAATTGGATTACGTACAACGTTATTACGGTTTTTGAATTTACTTAATGGCGTATTAAGGCTCGGATAGTCGGTAATAAGTGTAAATAAATCCTAATAAAAGCCTTATATGGTATTAAAAAATGCAAGCGGTATAACAGACCGTTTAAAAGAGCATATACGGTACTATTTAAGGAACTGAAGGGTACTAGTTTTAAGGAATCTATCCTTTAGATGACGGTTAGCGCCGTTAATAAAAACTTTGGCCTAAATAGGCTTATTTTTACGTTCCTTGTCTTTGGTGTTTACCCGAGGATTTATATAAACTTTGCGTTATTACCAACTACGGTGCAGAGAGAGAATGCGGTAGTAAAGTATATAGCAGTATTACGTTTCTTTCGGGTTAAGAACGACGTATTTAGAGAGTTAGCTAAAAGGAATTATCTATGTAAAACTGGCGTTTTAGACCTATTATTATAATTTAAGGAACTGGTTTGAAGAATTAAGAATGGATAGACTTAACCTTAGAATATTAATATGTTTAGGGGCTTTAATGTATTCGTTAACTTTTTAAACGGTAAAAGTTCGTTTTGTTAGATAATGGTACGGGAATATAGGAGAAAAAAACAAAAGGAACGGCACAGAATCGTAATTCGAATAAAACCGTTAACGAGATACCCCTTAAAACAACGAATCTAAGTCGCTTCCAGTTTTAACCTACCCCCTGAATTTTATATCCGGCCCGCTTTTACTAAACGAAAGCAGCCCGTTTACATTAACCCCACTAATACCTCATCGTTAGGGCCGCCTTTTTAGCTTGAAAACTAAAAAAACGTTTCGAAACCATTGCCTTAAATTCCTTCATTACTTAAAAGGAGATAGTAGACCGTGAATTTAGCTTGGAGATTCGCTACGACGGTATTATTGTTGTTTTAGGTGCCCAATTTAAATAGTTTATTTAAATAGAAACTTCTGCCATAATTAACCAGGGAATATTTCGTTTTGAACGGTTCGACCTAACGATACACAGCGCCTACAGAATTCTTTTCACTCGCCTTGTCTATGAAATCAAGGATACGACCGGGATACCTTATAAAAAGACCCGTCTAATTATTAAGGGCTATAATGACAATACAAAAAAAAAAATCATAATTTAGTCGTCTCCCTTTTAACAGGTTACCCACCGCTTGACTTTCATACCTGTAGCCATATTTAGCATATTATACAGCTAATATATCGAATTTCGTGACATAATATAGGTATATACTTAGTTTGAAGAATGGTTCAAAGACGTATTTACGCTGATATACCAAAGGATTTTAAAAAACGCTACTTATTCAAAATAATTTTACGTATTACAAAATTACTTTATGGCTTGGTTAAAGCTAGCTTTTATTAGTATAATATAGACTATAAGTATTATAAGAAACGATTCAGAATAACTAATTTAACTTTCAACCTGTATTCATTAGTATTAATAACTCATTAGAAGGTCTTTATACTAATAGGTATGTAGATGGATGACATATTGACGTTATGTGACGCATCGTTTTTGGTATTTAAAGTGAGGAAACTTTTGGAGGCTGATCTTAAAGTGAAAACTAAGATGTAATTGACGGAGGACTATATAATCGACTTTAATAGTGTTACTATTACCTTTCGAAACGGTGTTGTAGGCCTTATATAAAAAAGGCAGTGGGATAAAGTTGCCTTTATCGTTTTGAATGAATAAAGTGGGCCGATAAATACAGATGTTAACGCATACATAGCACTTAGATTGCTTTTATAGTATAACTGGAAGCAGTATTCAAGCTTTTAGTCGCCGCGTAATACCAAACCGCCCTGTTAGACGATATATATAAAGCTTTCGATAAGCGCTTTTTATAGAAATTATATAATTAAAAGAGTGGTTTACAATTTATGCTATTAAATATACGTATCAAAAAGCTATTTATTTTTACTAACAGCTTTTTAGCTAATGACTCCGATTACAATTCGCAAATAGGCTTCGTTCTAATTTTCGGTAACAAAATACCAGCCCGAAACGGCTTTACGTTTCGTGAAAACAATATCTATTAAAACTTTACTAATTGTAAAAGAGTAAAGAAAAGCGTTCTAGTTTTTGAGATTTATAGTATAGTTAAAGGTTTCGATTCGGTTATTATTATAGCGATAATGGTCTGAATAATTATTTTTAACCTTAGTTTACACCTTATCCCTTATATTATATGCACTGACTTCTTTCGTTTTATAAATGCCTGGTTAAATTGGGTATTACGAACGAAAAACGTTGTATAATTGATATTATGGCCTTACGTAAGTTATACGAACGCCGTAAAATCGAGGAAATAAAGTTAATCGACGGAAAATCCGACCTAATAGATGCGATAATTAAAGTTACCCCGAGCGAAACGTTGGAGATATTAATATCGATAAGTATACTTTTTGTTAGGGTTATTAAAAAGGTTTTACGGCTTTAATAGGCTATTATATAACTTTTATCAATTTAAAGCAGTCCAAAATATCCTATCCGCGTCGTTTTTTAGTTTTACGTTTACTTAACCCTGTTATTTCGCGTCTTTTCTAACGTTATATCACTTTTTATTTTACACCCCCCAATGCGAAGGAACTCCATTTTTTCTTTCTTTATTTAACTTCACAATTTCGTGTCGCCCCCAATATATTGTTACACTTTGCTTTACCTACTTTAATCGTATTCATTATTTTATTATTTTCCCTCTTTATTTGAATTTACGATATTGTACCGATTTTGATATATTTATATTTTAAGTTACATTTATTACTTATTAGTGATTATTTTAAGTAAAAAGTAACAATATCAATGTGACCGGTCGTGCCTGCCCATCTAAAAGGGGCAGTTAGTTATTACTAAAAGGAGAGAGAAAGGGTAACACCATCGCGTCCCTATTTTCCTACCCGTCGCCCTCTCCCTTTATACTAGAATCACCGCCATTACGACCTTCGACGTTACAGTCGTTAACGAGGATATGGTTTTGCGTCTTAGGTTGCGTACCCTTGGGTAAAGGCGTAAAAGATTCTTTACTCTCCTTACGGCAACACGCGATAACGTTGTTAAACTCGCTTATATACTATATGCGTAAGCCCCATTTCCAGGTAGATATGGTGGCTTCTAACTCCCTAATACGCCGGTTGGCGTTTAGTACTAATTAGTATCGGCTCGTTTTAATTATTTTCGACCGTGATTGTTTTCCAAAGCGATTCGGATATTGTATTCCTAATAGGGGAAATTTTTAAAATTTGGTTGGAACTTATTATAAAGTCGGCGGACGCGTTGAAAAGGCCTCGCGATGTATCCTGGTAATACGGAGGTTTAGGCATCGGAATAGGTTCGCCTCCTACTTCTCATTTACAATAATATTAGAAGTATATATACAGGTGGATTTAATTAATATAAACCGTGGAGGAACTCCATAAGATTGCGTTTACGGTGCCGGGGGGGCCTTACAGGTAAGGAAGTTTTCACCCATAGGAAAAAAGTAAAGTTTATAATCTTAGAAGCCCTCCGCTTCTCTCCTTAAAAGCTTAAGGGGAAGAGGAAGGGCTAGGGGGAAAAGGAAGGGGTAACGACGGTGGGGGTGGTTAACGAAACCAGTAAAGGGGTAGTAGCAGCGATAGGAGTTAACGAGGCTGGCGAAGGGGTAGTAGTAACGGCGGCAGTTAAGGAGGGCGAGGCCGGTAAGGGGGTTGCGGCGGCGATAGGGGCTAGTAAAGCCGGTAAGGGGGTGGTAAAAGAGGTAGCGGCGGATAATAAGTCCGGGGAGGGGGTGGAGGTGACGGCGGCAGGACTTAGCGAAGCTGAAGTAGTAACAGCGGCGGGAAATGTAGCAGTTGTAAAGGAGATTATGCCTATTAAAAGTGAACTATTGCTAGCAGTAGCGGTGGCGGTAACGGTGGCGATGGCGGCTATGATTACGGCGGCGATGGCAGCGTAGCGGCGCTTTTGCGTCAGCTGGCGCCTGGCTGTCTTGTTTTTACGTATTATTTGTTTCAAGGAAAGGTTAATATATGAGTATCGATTAAGTAACCTATTTATTAAAGCGGTTAAAATTAGGTAATTAGGATAAAGGTTAAGTTCAATTAAAGTGGAGACTTATATTAATTAATGGTACGCGTTATTAAAAAGAGAAAAGAAAAGAAGCTTTTCTTCAAAAGATAACGATTTATTTTTTTATATTAACCCAAAAACATGTAATGGCGTAATTACCCTTACGTCATTACTCCTATAACGCTTACGTTATTAAACTCGTGTTAAGACCAATTAAAAAAGTTATTAAAAACTATATCACCTATATTTGATTATATTAAGTAAGCCTGAACTATAATTACTACCGCGGCTAAACTTTACTAATTTCAACCCAGTTATAATCATTATCGCGGCCAGAACTTACTAATTCAAACTTTTGTAATTGGTACCGTACCTATATTATTATTACCAAATCTACTAATTTAAACCTTTTAAATTACAACTATATTTTTATCATAAAATATACTAATTTGAACCTTTATAACCACAACAATACTATTATTACAAAACCTATTAATTTATATATTTATAATCATAACGACATTGTTATTACAAAACCTACTAATTTGGACCTTTACAACTATAAATATATTATCGTTACTAGGTAATAGGCATATAAAAAAGAATAAAAAGATTACCTGTATAAATATTACTATATACCCTTATAAATAGTATATATAAGCCAAGTAGTAGTACACTATATTACAAGGTACTTTCGTATAGGGTATTCGATAACGTGCCACGCTGTAGGCTACACTTTTGCAAGATGTAAAGTGTACTATGTATAGAGCGGTCTGGAATAAATATTCCAGACCGCACGGCAATACATGGAATGATCTAGATTGAGTACTTCAGAGCGCACGGCAAAAGAGCTACTACCCGAATGGGAGGTTTATAGCCTCCCATCTGTGGCATGCACTCTCTGGAATACTCCTTCCGGAAAAATCTATCTTTACTAAAACAATACCAATCTTTTGATTACTCTTCTACTCTTACTTACTTTACGTGAATAAGTTTAGACTTAACTGACATTACTACTTATATTAGTATAAGAACCTATATAAACAGCAAATCATGGGAAATAAGTATCGCTTACTTTTATAGGGTTGATCTTTAATACTATATAAAAGAAAAGAGTTTTAGTAAGGTTTCGTTTCATCGAATGTTTTATTTCATTTAATTTGAAGTTCGATATACATGAGATAAACATTAAATCAAGGTACCCTAATAATATTTTACGGAGCTAGACGATATACGCAATGATAATATAGTAAACCCTCGCCTTCCTATATATTGTATTTTTACATATTTACTTTATAAGATTCCACTTGCAAAGGACCATAAAATCTTATTTCCACCGTAAATAGTCGTTAAACAGGAACTCAACAGGCCGCGCCTCATGGCCGGACTAAGGCTACAATTGACACGTTTACGGGTCTTAAAACTATAAAGTACATTAGAGTCTTGACTGAAAGAATGACCTAAGGGCCCTAACACCTACCAACGAAATGTTTATGAGGATCCTAGGCTAGGATTATTCCCCCCAGTATCTACAAGATTATGTTGTAAAAGCAAGTGCTATGCTATATTAAAGGTGATATCCAGTGATAGTAAAATACAAAAAAAATACAACCAATGACAGTTGATATTGAATTAGATGATGTAATGGACAATTGCAATCAACTTGAAATAATCCCAACATAGTTAAGTTATATGTTATATATTATTCAATGATCGCATTATGTTTTCGTATTTACTAAAGAAAAAGAAGAATAAGACAGTTATTCATATCGATCTTCCCATTTTATAGAGTCTTCGATTTATAACCAAAACCATGATATATATTAAAAACTTGATAATAAAAGAGTATTATATGGATTAGGGATTATAATCCACTACATTCCATTCAAGTTTTGCTGGTTTTATAAATTTACCTTATTTTTTAATCAAATCAGATTGAAGTGGGTACTACTAATAATAAACTGTTGTTTTATATTGGAATATATAGAAAAAGGGGGAGAAATCAACGCGGGAGAATAAAGAAGAGAATGAGGCATAATGATATAAGCCCGCATACTATTCAAAATAAACTAGAAATTTTAACGCAAACTAAATTGAAATGAACATTAAAAGTCCTTGAAAAACTAATACAAATATAGGCAAAATATTTCTATGACAATTATGTCTGCAAGATATGCATCCAGCTGAAGTAAAAAAATATGGTTTTAACTGGTATTATTCAATGAGAACCCGGAAACCTACAAAATAAGCTTTATATATATTATTTGTTGTTTTGGAGTAATACATATAGTTTATCCATTTATTTATTTTTATTTCGAAATTACAATTGTTTTTTGAATAAAATTTGTGAAATACTTATATAATTCTTTAAGGTTTAAAAAGCCGTAGTTATTCATTTACCGTTTATAATTTTGTAGTTATGAATATTATTGTATCTATTATTATATTGTGTTTAGGTTGATTTTAAATTTTACTTTTCAAAATGATTGAACTTTTCAAAGGTATTTGGGCTGGTGTTAGTATCAATTAGAAACATTTTTAGAATCATGTGGATAATTAATACCGTGTTTCGGTAATTTGGACGTATTTTATCACATAAAATAACTCATGCAATGTTTTTGACTTTATATTTATTCAAAACAAACACGTTGACTTTATAAAAATGGTTAATTTAAACGGTTTATCATTAATATGTATTGGGGGTAAATTGACTTCAATAACATCTAATCTAAATCTAAGTTTGAGAACTAGTATCATAGACAACGATTCATTTCTAACCCTTTATCTAGAAATTCAACGTTCAAAAACCCGGAAAGCAAACGATATATGTACAATTAGAGCTATCGATAACATTTGATCAATATAATAATTAAATAGAAGGTATTGAAATATGAATAGGTTTATTAAAAACAACCATTGAAACTAAAAATATGTGTTTCATTTAATGAAATATTAACTATATAATGAAGCCTTTTTAAGGAAAGAAATCAAAATTAGAACACATTGGTATTATGAAATTATTTTTAGTTAGAATGAATGAGAAATGCATATTAAATTCAATGAGTTTGATGATTTAAACCTTATTGAATTCAATATCGGTATTTTATTGTCATTTTAACCTATTTTGTTATTCAAAGTTTTTTTCAATAGGAGAAACGAGTCGTATGGTTCAAAATTTACACGTCGTTTGTTGTTTGAACGTTTTTAACATAAGGATTCAATTTTTTGAATAGAGTAGTTTTATTATTTTGTCGGAAACAATAGGTATCATTTATAAAAATAACAATATTTCATTTTTAATTGATTATTTACCTATATCATAAAATTTATTTATTTTATTTATATATAGTGATATCGAATAGATCGAATTATTTTTTGATAGATTGAAATATAATCACATTTACGCCGAACGAGTTATGGATTATACATTGAATTTCTTTGGAAAATCCTAGCATATATTGATTCATGTTATAAATAATGTCTTCAATATCATGATTGAATATATCTTCTTTTTCACGATAATATTCCCTTATTGTGGTTAATATCATAGAAATTTTTGGAAACATCCTACATCCGCTTTTGATTTGTAAATATTTTCGGTTTTTATATCGAACAATTCGAGTCACTTACCATTTTTCAATTAATTTGACGTTTGCCAGCATTTCAAACTTTCCTAAAGCTTCAAAGTACAATAAATATAGTTGAAAGTTTTATTTTTTCATGTACTTCAAGACAAATCAACTATATATAATACGTAATTTTGAAAATTATTAGAAGAGCGCTCAATTACTGTTCAATCAAAGTTAACTAAACTAAGTACAAATGAATTGCAGCAGTGTTACCAACTTAATATGAGGCACGGGCTAAGCAATTACCCATACAAATGAGTGTTCAGATTGGTTAGCGGTATGCTAAGTCAGCTGCAACAACATTATAAAACTTATCTATGTCAATGCTATTATGACTTCAAGAATTTCAAATTGAAAACTCTATAGAGTCTGAATTGTTATTGAAATTAATAAAGTTTTATTAGGTTAAGTATAGATTAGTCAGATGGAAGAACAGATGCTTTTTCATAGAACTTTGCACAGGTAAAGTAAAGGGAAAACTCTGGCGAAATATTTTTACAAACTGCGGTGGTTTTTAAGATAGTAGGTAGGGAATATCATTAAATTGAGGTGGGGTTTTTCTTCTTTTGGTAATTCAAAGGTAATGACAGTATCTCTATTGATAAAATACAAAAAAAATCCTTATGAAACCTCATTTTCCTTTTTTTCAAAAAGCAGTAGGTTTAATCGTTAACAATATTAAATCATTAACAAGCTATAATCAAGTTACCAAGACTTTTATAATTAGAAAACCGGTAATTTCTTTTTAACTCGAAAATTATTTAGTCTTTGTTATAGGCTAGTACCTGAGCTAGTGGTCGTTAGAGATCTAGCTATAACGGTTGCCATACTTCTAAGACGCTTATAAGCCACTCCTAAGCATACCCACGCTATAGGATCAATCATGTAACCGAGTTAATCCCTTTCAATAACTCTATAACAACTCCTTAACAGGGGTTTTTGTCTCTCTTTCTTTATGAAAGATTATAAATAATATCTAAACGCCTTAAGCGATAACTCTAGCCTAATCTCTTTACATAAAATCCTTGACATTTATTCTCGACTATATACTAATTAATTTTAAACAATTATAGTTCATGGTTATGCTTTTCGATCTTTCGAACCTAAATATTTAGGGTTTAGAATAGTTTTTCCATATAAGTATACTAGATTAACTATAATTAGTATTAATAACGCAATAAATTTAATTGATAATTTAAAACGAACGGTTAGTTGACATTTTACGAACGAATTTCGTTACATGGGTATCAAAGTATTTCTCAGAATAGCAGTCAAATGCAGTATAGTCAGGTCGATTTTACTTGCAGTAAAGTTGATTGTATATACTGTAAATTGACTGTAGTCTAGAATTTGAATACACTGCACTGCAAGTGAAATGCAGTAGGTGCCAACTTCAAAGTGGGGCATAGGCCAAAGCGTTTGGCTATACAAATTAGTGTGCAGACCGGCTAGCGGTTTACCGAACTTAGAAATTACATCTAAAATAACAATATCAACGCAGCACTAGTTACTTCGACCACAATGATTCGAATCGACTATATTGTAACGATAAACGCCTACCAAAACTGATCAGTTCTTATTAGGTTAAGCACAGATTAGCCAAGTAAAAGAAAAAACTACTTTTTGGTTATGTTTTGTAATTGCGTAAGATAGAGAGAAGATTTTTACAAAAAGCTTTAAGGTTACGTTTGTTGTTTATGGGTAGTCAAAAGAAAGACTTTTAAATGCGTTTGCTATTTACAGATACTTGAAAGTGGAAACGATATTTTCATTATCGAAAACACCAAGAAACCTTTACTGAATTAGCCTTAAAGAAAAAGCGTTGAGATTAACCGTTTAAAAGTCTTAAATATTATTAAGCCGGCAAGTTGGCAAAAGGCTAAATAAGTACTATTACGGTTACTATTGCAGGTATTACTATTGTAAATAGTAAAAACAACTAATTTTTACAACCTTTAACTTACATCAACTTTGACGGTAAACTTACGACCTACTACTTTATATTATTCTTTCACCCCCTACACCTTTCAATCTTTGTCACGATGGCTTTGTTGTACGTAGTACTCGATGATATCGACGACCCTATGAAGAGGGAGGAAATTAAGGCCCTCGGAACCACCTTTATAAAATATTTGAATAACAACCTTTAAATTAAGGAAATTAACAAAAACTTTACCTCAAAACACCTTACTAATTACGTTGGCTACTTTATCCTCAACTTTCACTTTAACAATTAAAACACGAGCGTTAAAACCTTTTTCAACTACATTGAGTTTTTTAGAGACTATACTTTTACTATATGAAAGAAGATCGAAAAGTTAGTAAAGTTAAAGTTAAGAGTCTACCTATGTAAACGAGGGATTTTACTACCTTTAAAGGACAGTAAAAACGGTAACCTCGTTAACGTACTTTACAAGTGCGTTATGCATAAAAACTCATAATAAGCTCAAAAATATAAAGAAAAAGAAATTACTGGCGACAGTAACCCTTAACGTTTATATATGCGTTCGTTAGGACTTACCTAAGTCCAAATAAGTAGACGTAAAAAAATAGTTGATTTACACCTCGTAACCCCTTAAATCCACCAGTTAATTAAGTAAGAATCTCGACGAACCCTTTAATACTAAAAGGATTATCGCCAAGTCTCCTACGACGGAAATCCTTATGCCTATTTCCTCTAAGTTTTTTAACACGTCTAGTTTTAGTAACAAAATAAAAAAAGGGCCGGATTTATACGCGAGTTTATTATAGGTACGATTATTAGCTTTTTCCCTTTCAACTTAGCAAAAAATAATTATCTTACCTACTAGTATGAATAGCAGCCTTAGTCTTTCCCTTATCTAAGTGATATGAAAGATATTTACGACCAATGTATTACCCTTTCTCCCCGACGTGTTTCCATAGTAAATACGGATTATAAGGAAATTATAACGTTTATTAAAATTTAAGGTAGAAAAAAGAAGTATAACGGTAAATTGTATAACCTCTTCGACGTTGAGTTACGCCTATGTTTTAACATTTTCCACTAGAAAAGGGTCAAATTATGAAGTTTTTTCTCGTTATTTCCTATTATTTTTACAGGTTAAGCCGAGGATTACTACCTTGAATACTTAACAAATAATACTTCCCTTTACGAAATTAATAATGGTTTAAAGGGTTATTTCGAATACTATGTTAATTTTTACTAATACTATACTGACTGAAATATTATAAAGTAGTTTTACATATTGAACTATAAGAAAAAGTCGGAAAACAAAATGAACTTCCTTGATTAAATACTCAATAAGTTGATACTTTACCAACAAATAATTGGAAACGTAGGAGTTGGTAAAGACACCTTACGCTAGCAAGTCCGGCAAACAGTTACGGGCTATAAAGAGTTCGAATACGCCTTTCAATACCTTAATATCACTTACGAAGGGTTTTTTCTTTGAGCTAACTACATTCCTTGCTAACGAGTATAACTGCTTGAGTCTCCAGCTCGACTAGTATATACCCTTAAGCTCCGGAGTTTAGTAACGGAAAAAAAGATCCTTCCAATTAGTATTACATTAATTGACGGTACTGAAGGTCTAGCTAATACGGTTTACTAAAGGTCTGTATATTTACCTACGAAAGAGGGTATTCCTTTTCTTTAAAAGTTTTAAATAAGTCAAGAAAGTTTATATCAAGAGTTAAAAGATATTGGATTTACGGTAAATAAGGCTAATAATTAATACGCTATACTGCCGTCGAACGCGAAGTAAAATAGGTGATATATTACACTTAGTTTCCCTTTCCTCTTTATTAGGATTACATCGAGCAAGTAATATAGTTTAAAGAAAGTAAAAACAAAGAGGACGAAACCAAGTTAAAGGTTATCGGCTAATACGAAGATACTGGCACTGGTATTAGTCCAGAAAAAACTTAATAACTAGTCGGCCACACCTTCTTATATCGCTTTACAGGTAAAGACCCCTATAGCCGCCACGACGATAAAGACCGTAGTTCTATACACCTTTTTACCATTGGAAACCGTTATGCGAAGTAAGTTTTTCAAGGGATTATATCGGATATAAGAGGAATACAGTATTTAATAAAACTTTATTCGAAATATATCGCGTTACGAAGGGATATGAATACTATACAAAACTTGATTATATGGATACAAGTAAGGTCAAGGTTGGCTTTAACTTTGGAAAAAGGCTCTTTTCACTAGGATCGACAATGGTCAAAACTATTGTTAGCCTTATTGTTTTTTATATCTTGAAATCTCCTAACCTTTTTCTACTTTACCTAAAAGATATAAAAAACCTCGGCGTTAATGTTAACGTTTAGACTAACAAATTAATACAAATTAAAGCCGGTAAAAAGTTTTTACTTAGCCTTAATTAAAAACACCTTTAATTTTATCTTTAAAGGCAAAAGATAGTATTATTAAACTCAACGGAGGCGGAACTTCGCTAATTACATCATAGGTTCAACCACCCGGCAACTAACAAGCTTTACAAGATATTAAAGGTAGTTGGCCATGAATATATGCATTTGTTGAAACTAGAGTTAATTAAAAGCCTTTTCTACCATTGTAAAATACATTTTCAACCCCTCTTAAGTTTTAGGTTTATGTTAAACAAAGACGAAGACTTTAATTCGGAAGTCTTTGTAAACGAGTTTTACCTAAATAGTGAGTTAGTTTACGCGTTGTAAACCTCGCCACGGCTTTTTATGGCGTTAAATTACTTGAAACTATTACTGTAAAGGAAAAATAAAAGATATTACGTACTTTATAAATCAACACGTACCTTAGCCCGTTAAATGTGTTAATTTACGATACTGGCATTAATTTTACTACAAGAAAGTTTTAAATTAATGTAAAGTTAATAGGTATTTAATATAAACAAATCTCTGTTAAAGTTTACTAGGGTATCAATAAGATCGAAAAAGCATACGCCTTTTTGCTAAAGGCCTATAACATCCTTATATTGGAAATCGAAAGCTTTATAAGCTAAGAAGTATGGCTTTAAATAACAATAAAAGGTCTTAACAATATAATTAGCCTTAAAGGACTTATATTAACTTCATTGGTATTTAGCATCTATCCAGGTATAATAGCTGAGTCTCTACCTTTATTAAGTACCTAAAAGCGTATTATAACACATAATAAAGCTTTAAAGGAATTGAAAAAGTAATCGAAACGCCGTTAGGTCAATAATATTTTTAATACCAAAAACAAAAATTTAATAATAAACGTGTTTTTACTCTCCATTTAAAACAAAATACTTAGGTAGCGCGAATTATGTAAATGGGATATTCCGTATAAGATCTTAAGTATCAACATTTTAAATATAGTAGTTAAAACTATTAACGGCCTTGTAACTTTCTGGGTTATACAGGTTAAGCCGTACCAAAGACTCTTTAGACCTTTTAAGTTTGATAAAGATCCTAACGTCGATAGCCTCCGAGCCGAGAAAATTATCCAATATAACCCCTTTAAGCCGACTATTAATAAGCTAATGAAATGTAGGCGACGTGAATGACTACCTAAGAGAAAGATATATACTGAAAAGAAAGATGGAAATAGAGATTATAGGCCTGGTAAGGTATATATAACGGTGTAGGAATGTTAAAAAGAAAAATCAAATAAAGAATTACCCTTGATATACGCGTTAAAGGTATTATTAATATATCAGATAAGTCTTTTAAGGCAAGTAATTAAGTGGAAATTAAAGGCTTTTTATTATAAGAGGTTATACAGTTTATGCTGTTAACGTAATTTAAAAGCCAAAATATTCTTATTTTTAAGTCTAGGATGATATACGAGGTTAAAGGTAAAATTACGGACCGGCCGTGGGAAAAGTTATGGGTAATCGTTTAAAAATACGGTAATAAAGGTAATTAATAAATCTTTACTTAATCGCTTATAATCTAGAAAATTAGCTAATGTTTAATCATTATTATTACGAAAGGTTAAACTGATGACGTAAAGGGTTAGTATACACTTAATAGCCGAGACATTAAATAAGCATATACGTAATATACCACCGATTTTTAGCGGATTATACTATTGGAGTTGCCAAAAGAACTAGGGGATAAGTTTCCAGCCGACACGGTAATGCGTTGTATTAAGCTTTTTTATAGATTGGTCGAGGTAGGCGTTTATTAGTTCCTAACGTACCAGGCGTACTTTAGAAACATATTCGGTATAAAAACTTTAACATTTAACCCGTACCTGTTAATTAAAAAGGTTAAAAACTTTGATATTGTAGGTATATAAATTACAATACCCCTTTCCTCGGCGATACTAGATTTATAACAGCGAAATAACGTATGATGAAAACGTTAGGCCTCTAAAAGTGTAAGCTAATTAAAAAGTTGGTAAAAGGTATATAACCTAACGATAATAGATCTTTAATCCGTATTTATAATAGTAAGGCTAAAAACGAAAATTATATTATCCTACGTTAAAAAGAGTAATTTATAAACCTAACAATTATCGATGAAACCGATGAGGTAAGACTATAAATATATGTAGAGTAAAGGGCACGTACGGCTTATATAGTTACGTTATATTAACCGAAATCATCGTACATCCTTTTAATTGCAATATGAGTACAAGACCTACAAGACGAACACTTTAACAAGTTAAATAAATGGATTGAGGAGTAAATGGATTACATAGAAAAAGGATTTAATATGGTTTTGGTAAATTTAACGAAAGGGAAGCTAATAATCTTTGAAAACAGGTAATTTACCAATAATAATAACCTTATATCGTAAATCGGCTTCCTGATAATGTTCATTAATAATGATAAGTTTAAAAAGGCAAGTTATGATTATCGGAAATTTTATATATTAGATATTTATGAAGTGTAAATCCGTAGCTCGAAGTATACTAGCTTTAAAAGTCTATAATATAATAGTAGACTTTAATATAAGTATAGTGACTAACGGTATATTAAAGATTATTACCAAATAAATGGAATTGTTACCGATACTTATAATAGTGTGTATCGACTTCCAAAACCTTTACAAATACTTATTAAAACTAGTCACGACTAATGAAAAAGGCCTAATAATAGACGAAATGGGGTTAGGGAAGGTATACAAAGCTCGAGAAATTGATAAGTTCTGGTGGATCAACATCAAAGACAATCTTAACGATATTATAATTAAGACCACCCCTAATAACGCCCTAAAAAGGTTTGTAGATAGTAATAAACTTACTATATGAATCGAGGGATATGTAAACCGCCCGATACATGAAGTGAATGAATAGGGTTGCCTTGGAAAACTAGAAGATCGCTAGAGCAATGGTGGTAAAAGCAGTAGTTTAAAATACTAGCAAAAGATACGTAAGTGGTGGCGTACCTAATTTGTATAGGTTTGTAGCGAAAGACTTGTGTACGGGATTTGAGGAATAAAGGTCTTGGAAGGGTAGAGTAAAAGGGCCGTAAGGGGCTGTAATTAAGGTTGATTTTAGTTTAAATCAATCGGAATTTACAGGGGTCTGGCTTATTATTGACTTACGAACTAATGTGGGTTTAAGAGGTTGCCACCAATTGATGTTAAGCCACGCTGACATACAGGCACAAAACAAAAAGCCGCTAGTGTTAAAATAGCAGTTAAATACAGTATAGTCAAGTCAACTTTACTTATAATAAAGTTAATTATACGTACTATAAATTGACTGTAGTTCGTTGGATTTGAATACACTGCATTGTAAGTGCAGTGCAATAGGTGCCAACTTCAAAGTGGGGCATAAGCCAAAGAATTCGGCCATAAAAATTAATATACAGGCCGTCTAGCAGTCTGCTAAACTTAGAACTTACATCCAAAACAATAATATCAACGAAGCACCAGTTACTTCGACCACAGTAATTCGAATAGACTACATTGCAACGATAAAGGCCTACCAACAGTATTTTCGATTACTTTTTACGTTTAACGTAATATCACACCAACGTAATCATTACGTTCATAAATATAATTTGGTAACTCGAAAGTTATTATCGGTACGTTGATGTTCTTTAAGTAACTATTTACGTAAAGGGAAATAGTTTTTACGTTACCTATGAATAATATTCACATAAATTTCGCGTTCCCTTTTACTAGAGGTCTAGTCGAGTTATGTGATAAAAAAACAACGCCTTGGATGCATCTGATTTCGATTACAATATTAACGATTAACCTGACCATATTAATCTTTAATAAGTTAAAAGTGAACCTTTTGACTAATCTATTATTTTTAAGATATTGAATTACTTTTTCAAGTTTGAACAGTTAAGATATAACGTATATAACATAAAGATTTTTTTCATTGATATAAATTAAAATAATTTTTTGGATATTTTTCAATCATTAAATGGTATATTAAGAACTATTATCAAGAGCTATTACATTCACGGCGATAATAACAGCAATATCAACTACAAAGACTTCTTGATAATATGTTACACATATTATTACGACTTAAACGCGGCGAAAATCATTATTACTTAGCTCTCAAATTTATAAATAAGGAGTTCACGAACATTTTACGTTTTTTTTAACATTTAGGAGGACTTATTTGCCAAGGTTAACGATATAGTTTAGAAATCTGTCGTTAAACTTGCCAGTTTTCAAAAAGCCAACAATAATACCTAAACAAATACGTTATTTTCTCTCAAAATACACAAAAAATATAAGTAATGGGTCGTCCGCTCACGAATTATTAAAAAGAAGACTTTACAAACTACTTATTAAATATAATAATGTTAGAGTTGATAGGCCTTAGACGTTGCAACATTGTCGATTCGATTAGTCGAAGTAACAGTAGTATTGCATGGTCAGATGTTGGATGTATTGTTTTAGGTTTGGCAGACCGCTAGCTGGTCTGCACTGTAATTTGTATGGCCAATTGCTTGGCCCGTACCCTAGAGTGAAGTGCAGCGTACTGCACTCGACTTACACCAAATGCGGTAAGTATTCACACAAAGAAATACACTTGCAATACAGTCAACTTTACTGTAAGTAACGTTGACCTACTTCATAGTGTGAAATACTATTCCAACAGTTAGCTATATTGATAACACCAGTAATGGCAGTATTATTCTTCGCGAAATTAATAGTAGTGATACAACCATACGCGATAACTAGGAGAACGTTATTATAACTAGTGTAAATATTTTCTAAACTAGTATGAAACGACACGTTACCTAGGTTTATGAAGACGAATTTTCACGTTGTAAAAACCTTGACCAACATCTAAAATACAACACAAATAATTAGGGATATAAACCTTCCCTTCAAATCCTACTTAACGTTTAAGCAACTTTTATATTGAGGTTAATTCATCTATCTACCTTACTTTTACCAAATATTTCATTGATTCTTCAAGAAAAAAAGCGTAACTTTTATATAAAATCGTACGAAATAATTAATAAGAGTTTAATTGGACTCAGTACTTCATATAAAACATGCAAATAACTTTCAATTTATTGTATATTCATTTTGTAAATTTATTCAAATTATGAACATTTTAGAAAATCTGCATCATAAGTATCATAACATTATTAGTAAGTAATTTACTCAACGACTATCATCATAGGGTATTTTCATTTTACTATAAAGGGTTAATAAACTACCCTTTATTTTACTAATATCGGACTATAATTCATTTGTTTTGTAACCCATTAAAGCGTTAACCTTAATGGTAATAGATATGGTATTGGGAATTATACTATCTTATACTCATAATACTACGTTATGTTGGGGAAACTTTGGATAACAGGTAATTTATATTTCTCCAAAACATGTATTACTCTTAGAATAAATAGGTAATTACCGCGTATAGAAACTGGGATTTGCACTGATATAAAAGTTACCTCAAGGTGTTAATGCAACCGTCTTTCACATTTTACTCCGTTGAACTCATAAAAATCATGCCGTTACCACGAAACTAACTTCTATTTTTCTTCAAAACATCAATGATGCGTTAATTTCACAATAACCCGTCGTGCTATGAAACAAACTATCGAATATTTTCAAAGAGTTAAAATTTTGATTCGCAAAAAACCCTAAGGGACAAATTATCCATTAAGCGTTTCGAAGCCAATTGTAAAATCATTATTTAAAACTATAATTTAAGCTAGCCTTTGGAAATCTCTTTGGGCCTGTTATACAGTATATTATAGGAAGAAATTTTAATTATATAGAAGATATTAAGTGAATTATTGGATCAAAGTTACATTAGCGTAGGAAATGTTATAGCAGATACACAGTATTCTTTTTTGGAAAACCCCTAAATATGGGTTATATTTTTGTGTTGATTATAAATAATTTCATATTATTACACAAGTCGACCAACAACCTTTTCCTTTCGGTAAGTAAATTCTCTTCAATATTTTATAATCAATCGGATTTACCAAATCCAACGTTTTTACCGCGATTCATAATATTCGTATCAAAAAGGTTGACCTGAAAAAACCTGCATGTTGTATTAGTTGAGACCTTTCGAATCATAAATTACAATTTTCAATTCTTCCGACGTCCCAACCACCTTTTAAAAATATATTAATAAGTCTTTTCGCCTCTTTGTCAATATTATTAATTCCCTTTACATTGATGACAACTTGATATATTTGGATAACATCTTTAACGATTATATCGTTACACTTAAATCGGTATTCAACTTTTTGAATGTCGTTACAATAAATTTAAATACACGAAAATACAAGTTTGGCTTTCGCATAATGAAATAATAGGAGTTTGGTATCGAAATGGGGATCGAAATGTATATAAACTCGGAAAAGCTACGCGTTATTGATAGTAAGTTACTTTTATATTTGTATTAGGGGTACACAGGTTTTTGAGATTAATTAGTTTTTACCGCTGATTCGTTTCGGAATCATTTTATAATAACTAGTTCTTTAATGAAGCTGATTAAAATGGGTATTAATTTTTATTAGGTGTATATGAAAAAAAAAAACACTGCATTCAAATGACTTCAATTCTTGTTCCATTAGAATAGTAGTAATTGCAGTGCAGTAAGTTAACTTTACTTATAGAAAGGTTTACTATAATTATTGCAAGTTGAGTGCATTATTTTATGGATCTATTCTATTTACTACAAGTCAAGCATAGTATGCGCCCACTTTACACTAGGGAATGAGACAAGAAATTGACTATGAAAATTAGTGTATAGAACAGCTAGCGGTTTGTCAAACCTAGAAAAATACATCTACCTTATGACTACGCAAAACTACTGTTACTTCGACCAATCGAATTGATAACGTTGTAACGTCTAAAGCTCCACCAATACTGATCAGTGCTAATTAGGTTAAGTATAGATAAGATAAGTAGAAAAGAAGCTAATTTCGGTTACAATTTACGTTAAATGGAGGCAGGATAGAGGAAAGATTTTTGCGAAGGGCCTCTCTTAGTATTTCTTTAGTCTACAACGGCAATTTAGAAGTAAGCAACGGCATTGTTATTGAAAATACTAAGAAATATTCATCGGTTGATTTTTAAAAGTGATGAAATTAACCGCTAAAAGTTTTAAAGTTCGTCAACCTGACAAACGGCTAAGTAAATTCTACTAAAGGTGCTACTACTGTAAAAATGACTAAGTCTCATACCATTTAACCACTAACAATAAACGACCTATAATATTGCCCCTTATATCAAACTTTGCCCTTAACACTAAGTTATTTTTATACTTTACTCTATTCCCCTTCCCTTACATCATTTTAATAGTTAAGACTACTACATTAAGCGAAACCATTAAGTCGCGTTATAAAATTCACGTTACGCGATTCCACGTTAAGTTGCTGAGTTCTTACATGACTTCTCGCTAAAACACCAAGTTCGTTCACCCAAACTAACAAATCCTACGTTTCATGTGAGCTACCACGTCAAAATGGCTACTGTAAGCGCTTACTTTTAAGTTATCGTCGACCTTTCTAGGAAAAAGGGAATTCAAGCCTTCAGTTATGTTTTTGTTGAAAATTACAATAACGTTATATGGGAAATAAATGTTGATAACGATTTGACCGAAAGGTATTTGACCGAATTTTTTAGTAACTATATTTTTAAGTAAAACGACGGTGAAAAGTTTCATCGTAAAGTTTATTCTTTTAGCAAGTATCGTGGGTTTTTTGATGATTTGACTATTAATATGTGGAAAGTGATTTCAAAAAGAGTCAAGTTTAAGCTAAAATCATAATTTGAACGAAGAAGAGTTTATGTGTTGGAAAAGAATTGACCAATTTGACTCATACCCTTTTCAAACTGATAAGACTCGTAAAATACCCTTAAAATACTTACCTTTAGGACCTTAAAAGCAAGAACAAAGACGTTAAAAACCTTTAACACCCTCACATACATTTAAGGGAACCTTCTTTAAATCCCTAGTAAAGCTAAATTTCTTTATGCGCCGATGATAAACAACCTATTCATCAATTCGATAGCTTAAAACCACTACATAATAGCGCAAAGTACGTTTTTTGCGGTGGCAAAGCTTATGAAACAACGGCTGCTAACGAGGTAAAAGAAATTAACGTTCGCGTTATCCAATCAATTAATTAAGACTGTTAAGCCCCTTAAAACGTTCCCTATAGCTAACTCCCTCTTTCATATTATTTTTTCCCGCAGAATATCCAAGTCTCTAAAGGCGAAGCTTCATAGGACAGGTTCGTTAAAACATATAAACCTACTATAAGCCTCATTGAAGGACTTTATACCACTAGTTAGGCGACTGGAAATTACGTTTAACATCGTAACTCGAAGGGAATAAGGCCTAAATTGACAGGAAATACCATAGACAATTGGGAATATTATTGTAAACTTTTCTCCAAGCCTAGGAAGATGGTTAATGTTAATTGTAAATTTCTTGCGGATTTCGTATAAATCCATAATGATATAGAAAAGTATAACGGAAAGCTTTACAAACTTTCCCATCTGAAGATAATACCCCTTTGAAATATTATGAAGTGTATAGATGCTATATTTCTAGTTTCTACTTATTATTCCCTGAAATTTATATAGGCTACGCCAAGGATTATTATCTAATCTTCCTAACGAAATTAAAAACCTTTAGCAAAACTTACAATGGTATAAAAAGTTACTTCGAATACAGCGTCCACCGTACCAAATACTATAAGAATAGGGTCTCAAATAGGTAAATGACGATAATATCTGAGAAAAAAAGAAGGAAATATTAATAGATATTTTTAATTCAACATTTAACAAGTTAATTTTTTACTAGTAAATAATTAAAAAGAAATATATCAGTAAAGCTACGTTCTGAAAATAAGTATAGGTAATAATTACGAGCGTAGGCGGGTTCGAATACGCCTTATAGCGCCTAGATGCCACCTGTAAAGGCTTTTTTAACCAATTATAGTTCTCGCTTATAAGCTTAATAATAAGTATACTGAACTCGTTTAATATATAGTTTAATATTAATAACTTTGACGATATGAATTTAAAAGACCGCGTAATGATATATAACATCGATTGAAAGAACGGGTGACCCTAACACTGAAAATTTAGTTCAAAGACTTTAAATTAGAAACTATAACAATACTAATGCTGTTAGGCGCAATATTCAAGCCACGCTATTAACCGTAAAAATTATCGTCATAATAATAGTAAAAGGTATTAGATTCATCATAAATCCGGTTATTATTTAACTAGTCACCCTCATGCTAAACTTAATAATCAATAGGTAATGTATTTCACTTCATACTACGTAGCTTCTGAGCAAAGCCACGTTGAATATATTGTAAATTAAGAGTATAAAGAGCTTGTTAACGACGATGATACGCCTAAACAAGTTACGTGGTACCAAAACGCTAATGTTTGCGCGGCTTAATAACTAAATGACTAGGTCTTTCTATATAGTTCAAGTGTCGAAGGAATTTACCATTATATTAACTAAGTACATAACCTATTCAATACTTTTGAACTTCCCGATTATCACACAAATTATTTATCTAAAAGTATTATACCAGTTATAGGAGCAGAAAGGCATTTTATTGGAGGCTATTTGCTATACATAGTGCTGCGAAGGGAAAGTATTAATGTTATAGAAATTAATTGTTAGGAAATTAACAATTCTAAAATTAACTTTGGCCTAGATAAACAACTATTATTATCAGAGATAACGATTATTTAGATTGTTGTAAGGTCGATTACTTTTTATATTTTCAAATCTTCTACCCCTTTACTCCTCTATCCAAAAGACATTAAATTTATCGTTAATGTCGACCTTATCGATAATTAACTAGTTGAAAATAGCCCGCGGTTTTCCTTCGTTTTCAAGTAAAGGCATTTATGGTTCTATCCTTAGAACCTAAACGTAATAATATTAAACCTGATGGAGTAAGAAATTTATTAACTACATCAGCATTTCAATAACCCGGCCTTTGACAAGCTATATTAAGTTCTTAAGTCTATAGGGTATGAAGATGCGAAATATTTTAATCTATAGGTTATTTAAAATTTCTGTAAATATTACTAAATAGACATCTAAACCTCCTGAAGATTCAAATTTATTTTAAAAGACGATCTAGACTTTAATTTGTTGATTTACTATGACTTATTTCATTTGGCTAAGAAGTATATTATTTATGTTGTTAACTGCATAACCTTTTTCATCAAGCCAAATTCTTAAAGTTTTTGTCATAAAAAGAAACGTAGGAAACTTCAAACATATTTTAAATTAACACGTAATTAAGCCCACTTAACAACGTCGTTCACGATACTAGTTTCAACTTTATGGTGGCAGAATTTCAAATTGTTGAAATATAATAGGAACAGTTACTCAGTATACAATCAACAACAAGGCTACAACAGTGTCAGTCAGTACTTGGTACAACTTCAAGTACTGAACCTCACAACATCAAAGGATGAGGAATTCACTAGAGATGTAGATATCTCCAAGGGTCACTATTATTTACTAGTACGGAGGATCAGCATAGAGATGATGCCTAGGCTAGTACTTACTAGTACAAAAGAACTAGTATTTACTAATATACACTAGTATTGACTAGTATGGTGTTTCGACCTTTGATAGAGATTTCTATAAGGATACACTTGATTATATATCAAGTAATCTATGTAGATTCTTGAATACTTGAATCTATAATCCTAAACAATATATTCTTGTATAGTACCTTCAACACATTATCAGTACGATTGTACCATACTATTTTACTATTCTACAGAATTGGTTTTATATTTCTTTTTATGGAAATCAGAATATCTATTTCTTTCAGACCTTCCGATACCTTCAAGGATGCCCACAAAAATCTACAAAACGTGTATCTTTTTCTATACCTCCAGGACTATCTCACGGTAGTACCAGTGATGATAGCTCTACTTCTCAAATAACTGTTATTGCTTCCGGCCCCATAAGACCTACAACCCCTTCTGTTCTTCCGAAGATTCCATCTCTTCGTTTTTACGCTCTAGGGCTACTTCTGTGACTTAAGGGGCCTTAGATACTGAAGATATGTTGAGGAAGGAACTAAAGGCAGCTCGTGATTCCCGTAAGGCTAAATTAAATAAGAAAATTTAAGCTATCAATTCTAATGATTTTGCTGATGAAGAGGCAGAGTTTAAGGCTAGGGATTTAAGTTCTCTAAACCTTTCAGAACAATAAAAGCTTAAGTCATCTATCGACTTATACGAAAGACTATTTGCTAAACTTGAGGAACTCCTTAAAAGACTAATAAAACAGGAACCACTTAAATTAACATGTAATACCACACCGATAACGGAAGAGGAAGAAAACAAAATCTCTATCATCAAACATGAAGAAAAGAGGCAACTATTAGAGCCTGAGAAACAATTATTAAAAGAATCATAAAAGTAAACATTTAAAATATAAATACATGGATCATAGCAATCAAAACCTATACTATTAGTAATCATTGTTTCAATATATGAAATAATATTCTCAAAATTAAAATCAATGCAATCTTTACAGAAATAGACTACATTCACTTGCTGACGTCCATCTATTAAATTCTTGAAAACATTTTCAAACTATAAATGTACGATTCCGAGCCTATAGAATAATCACTTCTTTTATCACTTGAAATATTTTAACGGTTATCGTGGGTATTAAAGACTCTTTTAAGGCCGTTTTAAAGTTAATTGGTATATAACAAAGAATTAGACCGATTTATTATCAAGAAAGTCTTAAGAAACTTCGCTTTCTACGTTCTTTACACTATTTAGCCTCGGCTTTTTTTATGACAACGTTTAAAACCACTAAGAGGAAATTACTTCATTAAGTCCTTCAAGTTAAAGATATTACGTATTCACTTTAGTTTTTAAGCTGTACTAAGCTCGAGTTTCCCATTTGGATAGTCTGTATGCGAAGTAAATTGAAGAAAGTTGTTCTTTTAACACTATATGAATTATAGTCGGATTTCTAAAAGATAACCCAGCTCCAAAGAGGAATAGAAACGTTGAATTCTATTCTCCCCTAAAAAGCCAAAGAATATGCTGCCTATCAACCGTAATCAGCGTATTAGTTGGTTTAAGAAAATATGCCTTACATACTTTTTCAAAAGCTACTCAGCACAGGTTTGTTAGATACTACACTCATATCTACAGGCTTTTTGTTATGACCCAAGAACATCGGAGGGTCAGAAAACAGGCCAGTATGGGGCTAAGCTACTAAGAACCTGATGTCCAACACATCAGGTAGAGATATCTCTTATATCAGCAACCCTAGGGTTAGGGTTACGCACTAAGGATCATTGAGATCATGTTTCGATCCAACATGATCCAGCACTGAAGGCGTATGAAGGATTCAGGATATAAGGACACGGTCAGCACCACATAGATAGTATTTCCTTCATAGCTCTTCAGTTGTCAATCTAAGTATTCAGTCTCAGTATATTCTGAATAGCCTCACGGCTTTTGATCATTACTTGCACGGTTGCGATATTGTTCGCTTAGTACCTCTGCTACCTTCTTGATAACATAAACCCTCTGACACCTTCTATATACTCATGGGTATTTAGTGTGATCATTACACTTTTCAAGCTAGTAAATCTATTCGAAAGGAAGAAAAAGAGTATATTATTACAGTTGATAACGGTAAAGTAAAAGACCCCAGTTACTTACAACATTATCACTTTCTAGTATTTTTACCTGAAATTGAGCAGATGGATATTCAATTTAACTTATCTACTGCTCAAAACCGTATACAGGACTCTGCACTAGAGAATTTCAACCAATTAAAAGCTGTATCTTACATAGGTATATACGTTTTAAGGTATCTACTTTTTACGTTAAGGGACCCACTTTTTACGCTAATCCGCTAAAATAACCAATTAGAAGATGCACCAGAAGCGGGTAATACCGCCGTACAAGCTCCACTTTTAACGTTAAGTTATCAAAACTTAACGTTAAGTCTTATTTATTTTCCTCCTCCTTCCACACCATAACATTGTTTTATAATTAACGAACTCCAGTTTCAAGACTCTATTAAAGTTGATTAAGGCTCATTTTTTGATATTTTGAACGACGATAAATGGTTCTCATATCTGAAAATATAAGGCGAAAATTATCCCGGATTATGAACAAAGGGTGGTATTATTTAGCTTACCGGGCAAAAGACAATTTAGATATCAGTTGAATTTAAAAAAAGTTACAGTTCTTATACCCTAATCTTTTATAATTTTTATTACCTTCAGTTTATTATAAACATCATCAACTTATCAAGGTTTTACAGCTTAAGTATTAGGGTCAAAAACTTATTTTTGGTTAAATTACCAATTAAAAAAAATTACTACTATAACTAGCTACTATACCATCATTCAAGCTACGCAGCAGTTCCATTAGCACCCTATCACTATAATTCTCGGAAAGTCTTTCGATACTTCCCTTTAATATATTAGGTTTGATTATATTAGCCTAAAGTTAGTGAAGGAATCACTTTAGTTGTTAGACAGCCTTAAAAAAAACTAGGAAAATAAGCGTTTCGATCTTATTTGTACTCCTTATAAGATTTTAAAAAACACTTAATAGCGACCAAAATTTTGATACGAAACTCCAGAGAAAGGAAAGTTCATCTAAAGCCTTAATAGTTTCTTAGAAATAACTGTTAACCTAAAAGATGAACTCCGTAGTTTGATAGATACTAAAGTTCAATATGGCTTTAGAGTTGGTAACATAGCTATTATATTCCCTGGAAAAGAACTAAAAGCCGTTTGCCGTATGCTAAACGAGATAATTAAACGTATTTTGTATACTATGAACTACTTAATCCTTCATGGAGGTAACGAGATTATTAACTATTTAATCAAAAACATATCTATTAACTAAGCCTTCACTCTTAAGTTCTTTTCGATATAAACCCCTGAAAAAAACGGCATTTTCGAAATCTTTAATAAATTAATCTCGGAAGAGATAAAGATCTGAACTATTATCGGAAAGGTATTACATTACTCGTTACCTTATCTATTTTAAGTAACTGTAATCATAACCAACTTAACGGTTAACAATGAAAATAGGATCCAGTATAACACGCTATAAAAGGGTATGGACGATAAAGTAAAGGGATATAAAGGTTATAAACCAAACGTTAAATTTACCTTTACTCCCAGCTCTACCGTTATCGTCCATATAACTCTAATAAAACGAGTAAAGAGTCAAAAGACTAATTGAACCAGAGAAAGGGGGGGGGGGGAATTGTGTCAGTTTTCCAATATTATAAAGCTTTATCATATCTTTAAGGTTTACTTACCAAACTAGTTGGGAAACTCGACAAGGAAAATCGTCAACATTTCTAGCCTAACGGTCTTTCAAAAAAACCATTACGGGACCCCATAAATTTATCGTAAGGGAAGAAGATATTAAGACTATTGAGGTTAATATCTCGTATAATACTATAAATATAGTTTTAACTCTAAATTAAAGAGGAGTATTTTCCAAACAGCAATAAAAACAGGAAACAAATTGCCAGCTGATGCTATTAATATTAACATAGTCCAGTTTATACTCTCAATCAACAAACAAAAGAAACAGCTAACAATAAAGGAAACAATAGGGGGCTCAGATGCTAACCACTGGAAAAAGACCCTCTATAGTAAAATACAAAGCTTACTATTCCTCAAGGTCTTTAAAACCATCAAAAAACATATTAAACGCCATATACTAACTTTTAAAAAAGTTAACAAGGTTAAAACTAACTCCAAAACTTAGATCAAGAGGTACAAAGTCAGGATCGTGATATGAAGGTTTAGATAAATGCATGGTATTAACTACACTAAAACCTTTACTACTACAGCAAAGTCTTATTCGTGAAGTATTCTTATCACACTTACTACTTTTTATAAATATGATATCGACCAAAGCAATATCGACTCGGATTTCCCAAACAGAAAAATTGAAAAAAAAAAACTAATATTCATTAAAATTCCAGATAATATCAAGGACATCTTTTTAAAATATCCAGATAACAATAATATGGGCTTGAATCCCACAATTAACCAAGTCTTCCAACTACTCAAATATCTTTAAGATGTTAATCAAGCTTCAAAACTATACTCAAAGAGGTTCAAAGCAGTATTTAATACCCTCAAATTAGAAATATCAATCTCTATCAACACGGGTTACATCAACTATCTCAGTGAGATTATCATATATACTTACGTTAATAACTTTATCATTATGTGCCCTAATCCAAAGGCTATTAAAACATTCAAGCTAGATATTGGGAAGTACTTTAAATATAAGAATTTAGGAGAGGCAGAGCACTTCCCAAGGGTACTTTTTTAAGGAATAAGGATACAAATACTATCATTTAGATACAAAATACGTACATCTTAAAGGTCTTGTACTTTAAGGTAAATGAATTAAACAAACGTCTTGCCTAAATCCCCATAATTTTTTAATCATTTGTATATATCATACTTGGACCCCTTGAAAATCAGGCTAATATATTACCAACCAAAAAGTTTCAATTAGATTCAAGGGTCCTTAGTTAAATAATATGGCAAACCACGTTAAACATCGCCTTCCTTATATCAGTACTTTCACGTTTTTTCCACAATCCTTCACATGCAAACATCAAGCTTATAATTTACGCCATTAGATACTTTAAAAAGTTCAAAAACCATAAACTACAAGTAACTAGTAAAAAAATATTAGCCAATCCGCATTAAAACGCTACAAAATTCAAATAAGATCACTTTAAAGGTTCCCACAAACTTCAAATCAACGGTTAGTATAATTCCGACTAAAAGGGGAATAAGGCCACTGAAAATTATACCTATGGATACAAGGTTCAGATCATTAATAACATGGTCAATTGAGTATCCAAATTGAAATCCAAAGTATGCCTTTCTTCCATAGATACTAAAAACGTGACAGTATTAAAGGTCACTCAAAACACTCTTTAGATAGGGAAATTATTTATAAAGCTACGTATTGCTATCATCGCTACAATATGCTATAATAATGAAAAAGTCATGGAATTATCTAGAAACTCGAAGTATCACCAACACACACAACATATAAAACTTAAAAACAGTTTTTAAGGGATAAAGTAGAACGTAGCACTATATAAATCAAGTGAATTCCTACAGATAAAAAACTAATCGATAGGTTAACAAAGCCATTACTTAGGCCAAAACGGGAGACAATGATGCAAAGGCTTAGATTAGTGAACCTAAGTTCAGATTAATGGTTAATAAAGTTTTATACTCTAATTTATCTTGCGGTAATACAGGTATAGAACGATGAAATGATTATTGTGCAAGCTTTGAGATATTAAAATACTGTAAAAATTATTAGTTCAAATGGTGCTACACAGATCTTCAAGTCTTTTTGCTTTTTACATATACTAACTTTCTTCTCTCTACACTACGACCCCTTCACTCAACCCTCTATCTTTTATTTGTACTTATATTTCTTTCATTATTTTTAAGTGAATAACACCTCTCAAAGGAATTTGTTAAAATACAACAGTTACAGTCACTCAACATACACTCAATAATAAGGCTATAACAAGGTTAGTCAGTACTTAGTACAAATTTTAATACTAAACCTCACAATACTAAAGGATAAAGAATTCACCAGAGATATAAATATCTCTATAGGGCACTAGTATTTAATAGTTAAAGTACTAGTATTGACTAGTACAGAGGATTAGCACGGAAATGCTACCTAGGCTAGTACTTATCAGTATAGAGTAATTATTATTTACTAGTATAAACTAGTATTGACTAGTATAGAGTCTCGAACTTTGATTGAGATCTCTTTGAGGATACACTTGATTATATATCAAGTCCTCTATATAGATTCTAGAATATTTGAATTGACAAGCCTATACTATATCTTCCTATGTAGTACTTTCAATATCAATAAACACCAATATAATGGGAATCGAGTATTAATATATATCTGTTAAGGTAAATTAAAGTATTGGGAAATTCAAGAGGGGATACGCATTTTTTTTAGAAAAGTATAAAATATCCTTATGTTTAAAATTGGAAGCTTTACAGATTAGGAAACACGTTTTGAAATGGTGGTAAAGAGATTGATTAATATTGTAAGCCTTGACGGCTTAGTGTTAAAGTTATTGGTCTTTGGAGCATACCTATGTCTAACGAGTGAATTTCCATTATTAATAAGTATTTAAAAAAGGTTGTAACGTAAAGTAAGTCTTTGAAGGAATTACAGAAGGAATCAGCACAATGTTGAGTTAATTATTACTTTAATACCAGAAATGGTATTATAAGGATCTACGTAATCATTTTGCTGTTATAAAGTGAAGTCCTAGTATTGCTAGAGGCAGGTAAAAAGAACAACTTTTTTTAATATTTAAAATATCGTCAACTCCAAAGTAGTTATTGAAACTGTTAATAATCCCGCAACGTTTCATATCACCTAGGTTAAACCTTACATTAAGGCGATCAACGATAGCGATAGAAACCTTTAAGTTAAATGAATAACTTAATACAACCTTTGTCCTCTCGTGATCGACAGATTAATAACACATTGCTGGCTCAGTTGACCACTAAAAAGGAGGAACGTTAAGAACGAGGAATACATACTGAACCGGATGTAGAATATCATGAAGGTAAGTAAAAAGAAAAAAATAAATTGAGATTTGGTTGTAAAGCTTTATATATAAAGCGCTATTCAAACTTTCGGAAAATATTTTCAGAAAAAAAATAGGGTTGAAATTAACAGACTCCTGATTCGAGTATTAAATAATTCGTACCTAAAGATGAATTTAACATTCAAAACTTAAATGTTATGATTTTTTAGTCGAGGATTATATACGAGATCAAAGGTATGACTATGGGGCGGCTGTACGAAAGGTTACGCCAAATGATTTAAGGATATAGTAATAATGGTAAAAATTGGATCTCTATACAATTGTCAATAATTTAGAAAATTTATCAAAGTTTGTTATTCGCTTTAGTAGGAAATTTATTACTTAAAATTAAAAGACAGTTTATTTTTAATAACCGTAATATAACATAAATATTGGAATATCAATCAAATGTAGTACAGTCAAGTCAACTTTACCTGCAGTAAAATTGATTGTATGTATTAAAAATTGACTGTAGTTCATGGGACTTCCCTCAAAGTGCAGTGCAGTAGGTGCCCACTTTAAAGTGGGGCACAGGCCAAAGCGTTTGCCTAAATAAATTAGTTTGCAGATCGGCTAGCAGTCTGCTAAACTTGGAACCAACACATTTCAATCAACAATATCAATGCAACACCAGCTACTTCGACTACAGTAATTCGAATAGGCTACGTTGCAACTATAAAAACCTACCAATATTTATCAGTGATTATTAGGCTAAGCACAGATAAGCTAGGTAGAAGAAGAAGTTGCTTTCCGGTTACGCTTTAGGCTAAACGGCGGCTAGAGTAAAGGAAAAGTTTTTACGAAGGGCCCTCATACGCTATGCAATTATTCGCGGTAGTAAGTAAGGAAGACTTATGGGCTGTGAAGTTGTTCACGGTAATCTATAAGTGAAGGTATAGCTACTGGAAAATACCAAGAAATCTTCATTAATTCTTTTTAAAGACATTAGAATTAACCGCCTAAAATTTTTAAAAATCACCAAGCCAGTAAGTTGGCAAACGGCTAAGTAAGAATTATTATAGCTACTACTGCAGCTACTATTACAACAAATCGAAAAAAAAAACCCTCCCGACTAATTCCTAAAACCTTTAAACTATACCAACTTTAACAGCGAACTTACAACCTACTACTTAACACCACTCTATTCTCCTACACCTTTTACATTAACCTTGAAACGCGTTGAAATTAATTCTATTATTGATCCCAAAAGGAAGCAGTCGACGAAAGCGCTCGGCATTATTTTTGTAAAATACTACAACAATAACATTTAGTTTACCGATATTACCGAAAACTTAACCTTAAAACACCTTATCAATGCTATCGACTACTTTATCCTCGACTAGAACCCTAACGGATATAATTAGGACCCAAGGTATTTAATGGTTTAGGGATTGAATCTTAGATATGTTGAAACGAACAGAAACACAAGCTAGGACAAGAATAAAAATGAAGTTGAATAACCAAGATGTTAAACTCCTTGCTAAAGAATGGAAAAAAGGCAATTTGGCAAATTTACTTTTCTAATACGTTACCGAAGATCCTTCATAGATTTATAAAAATAAGGGTAAAAAAAAAAAGGGATTGTTAGTAGTAGTCTCCCTTAACGCCTTTAAACGCGTTCGCAAAGATTAATTCAGGCTTACATAAGTTTTTCAAACCCTTTAACGTAAAATCAAATTTTTAATATCAATGGTCCTAAAAAGTGAATTAATCTATACGCCGCAGGCTCTTAAGTCCACCAGTTAATTAAATAGAAATCTCGACATACCTTTTAATATTAAGAGGATTATTACCAAGTCCCCCATAGAGAAAACCCCTGAGTTCATTTCCCCTAAGCCCTTTAACACGTCTAGTTTTAGCAACTAAATCAAGGAAAGATAGGTTTTATATGTGAGCCTACTATAAACGCAACTATTGGACTTTTCCCCTTAAACTCCTCTAAAAGTAATTATCCTATTTACTAGTATTAACAACCTTAACAACTTCTATAATCAACGGATTAAAAAGTTCCTCACAACCAGTACATCAACCTTCCCCTTCGATGCGTTCCCATAGTACATACGGATTACGCGGAAATTCCTATGTTCGTTAAGATTTGAAAAGGAAGGGAGAAGTATAACAGTAGGTGTAAAACCTTCTCTACTTTAAGTTACGTCTATTCTTTAACATATGCCTCCAGATAAAAATTGAACTACCAGGTTTTCACTCGTTGTTTCCTAGTATCCTCACCTGTTAAGCCGAAAATTACTACCTCCGATACTTAATGAATTGCATATTCTTTCGCAAAATTTACGATAGCTTAAAAGGTTACTTCGAATACAATGTCGATTTTG
This sequence comes from Anisogramma anomala, assembly GCA_038502455.1. NCBI lineage: Eukaryota > Fungi > Ascomycota > Sordariomycetes > Diaporthales > Gnomoniaceae > Anisogramma > Anisogramma anomala. The sequence continues at coordinate 11,417,462 of JASMMZ010000003.1, read as the reverse complement.
CCAAGTATTATACCGATTGGAATATTATTACATGGTGTTACATGTTGAATTACAGAAAAAAGTCGAAAAGAAAGATAAACTTCCTAAACCAAATGCTTAAAAGGTTAATATTTTGTTAATAAGTAATTGGGAACGTGGGAGTTGGTAAAGGTGACTTACGCCAACATGTTCAGCAAGCCGTTACAGGCTATAAGGAGTTGAAATGCACCTTTTAATGTCTTAATACAACTTGCCAAAGGTGTTTTTAGATAATTTCATTCCTTATTGGCAACCATAACAACTTGGGTCTCCAGTTCGATGAGTATATACCTTTAATCCCCTAAATTTAATAATAATAAAAAGACCCTTTCTACACATATTACATCGACCGTAAATACGCAAGGCTTGGTTAATACGGTTAAAGAAAGGTCTGGACTTGGGAAAGGATTATGAAGAAGGTTATTCATTTCCCTTCAAGTCTTCCAGTTAATTAAATAAGTTTGTTTCAAATACCAAGATTTGTTGGATTTACAGCAAGTAAGGTTGCTGGTTTATATTCCATATTACTGTTCAACGTAAACATAAGCGGGTAAGGTATTATATATAGTTCCCCTTTATTTTTACTGTTAATTACCTCAACACCATCGAAAGCTACGAATATATTAAGGTTAACGAGGAGTAAAATAATCATAAAGTTATTGGCTGGTACAAAAATACTAGCATTGGCCCGAAAGTAATATAATAACTCGCCAACTAAGACTTCTTATACCGTCTAATATATAAAAAAAACTTATCGCCGATATAACGATAAAAAACTTGGCCCTATATAACTTTCTATTATTTAAGATAGTTACGCGGAGCAGGTTTTTGAAGGGATTATATCGGATACGAGAACAGTATAGTAATTAACAAGAGGTTATACGTAATATATCGTATTACAAAGAGATACTAATACTATTACAGAACTTAACTGAAAGGATATTAATAAAGCTAAGGTTAACTTTAACCTTAGAAAAGAATTATTTTTACTAGAATGAACGACAGTCAAAACTATTTTTAACTCTATCGTTTTTCATATTTTGTAATTCCTTACCCTTTTCCTCCTTTGCCTTAAAAATATAAAGAATCTCGGCATTAATGTTAATGTTTAGAATGATAAGATAATACAATTTAAAGCCGGTATAAGGTTTTCACTTAGCTTTAAATAAGGGCACTTTTAATTTCACCTTTAATAATTAGAAGCAATGATGTTAAACCCAAAGGAAGCCAAACTTCGCTAATTACATCGTAAGTTTAACTATTCGGCAACTGACAGGCTTCATAAGATTTTGAAGGTGGATAGCTATCAAAATGTGAACTTATCACGGTTAAAAAAATTTAACAACTTTATCATTAATTCTAAACGTACTTCGAATCCCCTACAAGTTCAAATTTACGTTAAAGAAAAATTAAAACTTTAACTTGAAAGTCTTCATAAACGTGTTTTACTTAGACAGTAAGACATTACCATACGTTATAAACTTCTTTACGACTTTTAATGGTGTTAAGTTCCTTAAAATAATTACAGCAAAAGAAACGTGGGAGTCATTATACGTTTTGTGGATTAACATATACCTTAAGTTATTAAACGTGTTAGTTTACTATATTGGTATCTACTTTGCTACGATAAAGTTTTAAACTAATGTCAAGTCGATAGGGATTTAGTATAAATAAGTCGTTGTTAAGGTTTACTAAGGTATTGGCAAGGTTAAAAGGTTATATACCCTTTTACAAAAGGATTACAATATCCTTATACTGGAAATCAAAAGTTTTGTAAACTAAGAAATGCGGCTTTAAATAATGGTAAAAGGCCTAAACGATACTATTAGCTTTAATGGACTTATACCAACTTTACTAGTATTTGGAGCCTATTCATGTATGATAACTAAGTCTCCGTCCTCTTTAAGTACCCAAAAACGCGTTATAGTATATAAAGAAGCTTTAAAGGAATTAAAAAAGGAATCGGCACGCCGTTAGGTTATATATTCCTTTAATACTAAGAACTGACTATTGATCACAAACGTGTTATCCCTAATCCTTTAAAGTAAAGTCTTTACATAACGTAAGCTAAGCAAATAAGATAGGTCGTATAAAATATTAAGTATTATTAAATTAAGCTTAATGGTCAAAACCGTCAACGGTCTTATAACTTTCTAAACAATACAGGTTAATCCGTATAAATGACTCCTTAAGTTTAATAAAGATCTTAATGTCGATAACATCCGAGCCAAATGAATCAGTTAAAACAACCCTTTCGAGCTAATCATTAACAAGCCAATAAAACGTCAACGATGTAGAAACCTATCCAAAAGGAGGATATATCAAAGAGGAGGACGACGATAGAGACTTGAAGCCTAATAGGGTATGTATAACAGTGTAGATATTTTGAAAAAAACGTTCAACTAATAATTTTCTTCCAAATTACGTATCTTAGGCGTTATTAATGTACTCGGTAAGCTATTTGAGAAACGAGACCAAATGTAAATTAACAGCATTTTTTTATGGGGGATTGTAAAATTTGTACCGTTAATGCAATTTAAAGGCTAAAACGTTACTATTTTTAAGTCAAAATATTCTACGAGTTTAAACGTAAGATTAAGGACCGGCCGTACGAAGAGTTACAACTAATTGCTTAAGGATATATAGATAAAAGTAAAGACTGGATCCTTATTTAATCGTTTACAATCTAGAAAATTAGCTAGCGTTTAATCGTTGCAATTGTAACTAGTTTGACTGCTGGTGCAAAAGGCTAGTTTACACTTAACAACTGGAACACCATGTAAGCATATACGCAATTTTCCACCGATGTTCAACGGATTGAACTATTGAAACTGTTAAAAAAAACTAATGGATAAGTTTCCCGCCGGCACGATAAAACGATATATCAAGCCTTCATACTGACTACCCGAAGTAAGCGTATACTAATAAATAACGTACTAGACGCACTTTAAGAATAAGCTAGGCATAAAAACTTAAACGTTTAACTTGTGCTCATTAATTACAAAGGGTGAAAACTTTGATATCGTAGGTATATAGACTCACGATACCCTTTTCCTCAAATATACTAGGTTTATAGTAGCGAAAAAACGTGTCATTAAAAAGTTAGACCTTTAAAAGTGTAAGCCGATTAAAACGTTGGCTGAAGGCATATAACTTAACTTTAATAGATTGTTACTCCGTATTTATAGTATTAAGACTAAAACGAATATATAAGCCTATATTAAACAGGGCAAGTTATAAACCTTACAATTATCTATGAGACCAATGGGGCAAGATTACAGAGATACCTGGAATAAAGGGCCTATAAGGTCTATATTACCACATTATACCAACCGGAGGCATCATAAGACCTTTCCATTACGGCTCAGTCTCAAGATCTATAAGACGAGGACTTTAATAGGTCAAATAAAAAGATTTAGTGGCAGCTGGATTATATGAAAAGAGGAATCAATATAATCTTTATGGATCTAACGAAGGCAAAATTAATAATCTTTATAAACGGGTTATTTGCCAACAATACTAACCTTACATTGTAGATCAACTTCCTAATAATGCTCGTTAACGAAGAAAAGTTTTAAGGGAAATTTACCATTACAGGAAACCTTATATATTAGATATCCGTCAAGTATAAGCGTATAAAACGAAGTGTATTTCCTTCAAAAGTTTACAGCATGATAATAATTTTTGATACCAGCACGCTAATTAATGGTAGACTAAAAATTATCAACAAAAGGGTAGAACTACTTTTGATACTCATGGTAATGTATATTAACCTTTGAAAACTTTACGAATGCCTATTCAAACTGAACAAGAATAATGAAAAACGTGTAATGATTAACGTAATAGCTTTAAAGGAAGTTAAAAAAGCTCGGAAAATAGATAAGTACCGGTAAATCAATGGAAAAGATAACTCCACTGACGCTTTAATCAAGGCTCCTCATAATGACGCCTTGGAATGGTTTGTAGATAGCAATACGCTGATTATAAGAATCAAAGCTACGTGGACCACCAGGCATGTGAAACGAAAGAATAGGTTTTCCCTAGCAAACTTAAAGACTACCAGGGTGTTAATGTTGATGATAAGGGTAGTAATGGCAGTAGTTTAAATTACTGGTAAAAGGTACGCAATTGGTAGAGAATTTGATTTACAAAAGTCTGTAACGAAAGATCTATGTACGGGAGTTGAGGAATGGAGGTCTCGGAGGGGTTAAGCAAAAGGGTTACGAAGGGCCGTAATTAAGGTTAATTTCAGTACAGATCAATTGGAATTAACAGGGGTCTAGCTTATGAATGAACGGGGGGTTTCAAAGGTTGCCACCAATTGATGGCAAGCTACGCTAATATATAAGCAAAAAACAAAAAGCCGCCAGTATTGAAATAGCAGTTAAATACAGTATAGCCAAGTCAACTTCACTTGTAGTAAAGTTGATTATACGTACTGCAAATTAACTGTATTTTGTGGGACTGCACTGTAAGTACAGTGCAGTAGGTGCCTACTTTAAATTGTGGCACAGGTAAAAGTGTTTAACCATACAAATTAGTGTACAGACCGGCTAATGTTCTGCCAAACTTAGAACCAACACATCTCAATCAACAATATCAATACAACACCAGTTACGGTGACCAAAGTGATTAGAATCGACTACATTACAACGATGAAGAACTACCAACGATAAATATATATGTAATCAATAACAGATTTTCAACCAATTGTCTTGTTCAAGCTATCATAAGAATTACGTGGTAAATACCCTTCAAGTACGGTTATAGATAAATAAAGCCATTTTGATAATTAGTTAAAAGAAATATTTACAGGTTTTCAACCTATTAGTTTCACTTTAGGTCTAAGTTAGGAATAAAGTCTTTAAACTACGAACTGTATTTACAAATGACGTAAGAAAGGTATTTTTGGCTTGGTGGGTATTTAAACCAACAATACCCTTTTTGTTGGAATTACTAACCTCATAATATCGGAACAGCAAAAGATAAAAGACATAATGTTTGAAAACTGTAAACCGGTCGTAAATTTAGCGAAAGTCAATCAATTTGACTTTAACGGATCGTTAATCCATATGATTCATATTGATGATATTTACCTTAGTTTTTGTCAAAAGATTTAGGGTGTTTACATGGTTTCAATTGAAACGGCTGACATGGCTAGAGTTTAACGGTATTTAGAATAATGCGCCAGTAGTAACTATATTATTACCCTATATCAACTAAAGGCTTTTTAAAACCTATGGATTCATGTACAAACATAAAACCTAACAACAAAGACTTTGATCGACTGAATAAGAAGCTGGAGTGGGAAATGAGAAACCTAAATCGAGGTATTAATATATTTTTGATTGACCCGTAGAGGGATAAGATTATAATCTTTACCGACGGCTTCTTTACGATGGATACAAACTATTCTTTACAGATCAGCTTTTTAATAATACCTGTTAATAAAAAATAAATGACAGGACTCATTAAATATTTTCGGAAGTCTAATCTATTGGACTTTTGTTAAATGTAAAAGGATTACATGAAACGTACTGACTTTAAAGGCTTATAGTAGAATAGCCGGCTTCTATATAAGCATAAAATTGTGAAAAAAACTCAATATAAACACCAGGCAGTTACGGACTCTTTTTATCTATGTAATAATTTGTACCGATTAGGAAGGCTTGTTTAAATGCCTTTTAAAACTCGAAATTAATAGCGAAAAACGCCTCATAATCGATATAATGGCATCCTGTAAAGCCTAAAAAGATAAAGAGATTAAAGATTTCCGATGAATTAATAGCAAAGAAAATCCCAATATTTTCATAACGAAACCGTTATTAAATAAGATCTATAAAAGTTTGTAGATAGTAATAGGCTAACTATACCCATGTAAAGTTATATTGATAGGCTACCTGTCAAATTTAAGTTACGTTCTGGCGAACAGGGAGTCTCTGGTGATCTGAAATATTACCAGAGAATCAAGGCCTACGACTTGTTTAATTGGTACGGTTTAATTGAAAGAATGTATAAGTTTGTAGCAAACAACTTATTTTTGGAAGGTGATAAAGCCGAAACTTGGAACCGTAAGGTAAATAGAGGTAATTGGGGTTAATTTAGTTTGGGGGGTGATAGGGGTTTGTTTAGTTAACTAGAAGGTAATTCAGTGGTAATTGAAAAAGATTGATCGACCACATTAATGTACGTGTACACAATAAAAAGCATCTAATGTTAAAATATTAGTAATTGTAGTGCAGTAAATCAAATTTACTTACAGTAAAGTTGACTATATTTACTGTAAATTGCGTGTATTGTTTTATGAGTCTACTTTATTGACTTCAAGTCAAGTATAGTATACGCCCACATTCAACTAGAACATGAGCCAAGTAATTGGCTAACCAACTTAGTATGTAGACCGGCTAATGGTCGGCCAAACCTAAAACAATATATCTATCACTTGATCATACAGTACTACTGTTACTTCGACCAATCGAATCGACAAAGTTGCAACATCTAAAGTCCTACCAACATTTTTTAAAACTCGTTTTCACCTAGTAGGACTTTAAAAGAGAAAACTTTTTGAAATCCTAATATTTTGTTTAGGCTTTAAAGGGTTGTTTACTTTAATGTAACAATTATGCAACCTTTTTACAAATAACATATTAATTTCGACGTTTTTTATTTGCGGAATATAATTATAAAATTTAGGATAAAGAACTTTTAGGGATTATAAGTTTTTTTTAGAAATATGAAACGAAGAGCTTCAGGGCATCACCTTCCTGTTTATCATTTTTACGAATTGAGAAAACCTAAAATAATTTATAACCACTCGACGGTCATGTAGAAGACAAATCCATTAATTACAATTCCCTTTTGAATTCTGTTTCGACTTAATTTATTGTAAGGGAGCAAACTATATACGACTCGATACAACGGTACGACGAAATCGGGATGATCTTGAAGATCTTTCCGACCTTCGTTCTCCGGTCCCAAAATAGCGGCTCTTTCGCCTTGAATAGACTATTTTTATTCGCTTTCGAACGCTCGTATTTACCGGTCAATAATTACTAGCAAATTTATTACGAAAAATTACCAACTTTTTACCAGTATCGATTTCTAAAACAATTAAAACGCCGCAATTACCTGAAATGATACTCACTCCCGCCTAATCTGTGCAACATGTACAAACAACCGCGGGTTTCCTATTAATATTAACGTTAACAAAAACCTGGAATTGAAGGTTTTAATTTCTAAATTTTTAGTAAACGCTAATGATATTTTATGATTTCGTAAATGTATTTAGGTTTCTATTGACAAGCCGTTTACTACCGCGTTGATTTATGTTATAATTAATTTGCTTTTTACCTGCTACACGAGACGCAATTTTATTATTTTCATATTATTGTAGTCTTATTTTTGACATAAATTATATTATATAGTGTAACTTTTCTCCGTGATTTTAATATTTATTGGCGGACGACTTACGATTTGTATTGCCAAAAAGAACCTTTCAAACACCTATTGATTATTCAACGACTTTAACATCAACTTTTAATAGAATTTATAATCAACCTTTCTTACGAATAAGCTTACAACCTACGTTACTTTATCGTTATTACAGATGGTTTAAGTAAAATCATTACTTTAAAAGTAGGAAGAACTATCAACCATGAAGCTTACGTAAAAAAGTTTTTAAATGAATACTGGAAATTGTACGCATTTATCCACGTTATCGTTAACTACTGAGATCAAAATTCAACTAAAAATTTTCAATAACGCTTTTACGATTTCTCAGTGGTCATGTGACGCCTAAAAACATATTTAACTCTATAGAAAATAACTCTATAAAACTTGTCAATTTAAAAGTTTTAACGTATTTACAATCATTTATTATATATACCCCAGTTAATCAAAATGATCTATCATCTTAGTAATAATTAAGTTCAAAATATTAAAAACTACTATTATGAATATTAACCTATTTTTGCATAATATATAACTATTGCGTCCACTCTATATAACCCGTCCATCATTTAATTATTCCAGCTATAAAACCCTACGTAAAAACTGAAAATTTCGTCCAACGTATTCTCAACATCACTAAGTTTACAAAAACTGTAATAATGGTTACGTAATAACATATAAAGGAAACTGTTAAAGAACAAAGCTTTTCCTTGAAACAATTAGTCGTTGAAAATAACGTTTATCTTTTTAAAAAAACATTATAAACTAAAATGTTATATTATACGTGTTTCGATTTCCACGTCGTTCAGATTGATATTCCTGGTAAAACATATCCCCGGGTTTACGTTAATTAGTTTATTTACAATATTTCCCACCCGTTGCTAAACTTACGAATTCGTGATTATTAATTATCTCTCGTCGTTACTATTAATAATAATAGAGAAACAGAACCTAAACACTAAGTTGAAAGTATTTTAAAACCCCTAAATAGACCTAGAATAAGTCATTCTTATATTGGAAACTTCTTCGAATACCAAGCTTTAGTTCACTAGGTTAATTACTTATACCCAACTTTCAAATGGTTTTGAAACCTTTTAAATACTACATTCCTTAATACTTGTGAAACCCGTCACGATTCGGCCAAAAATAACAACGGATCATCCTACCTACTCCGTAAAGAAGCTTAATTTAACTTTTTTCCAATTATTGAACCGCTTCAAAACGACTATTTTACTGATACCAGATATAACGTATAAATTTACATTTGTACTACAACTAAGGATACTTTTTCATATTCTCATATTATCTGGTACCGTTATCTGAATTGATATATGTTGTTTCTTCAGCTGATAATATCTCCCTAATAATCATCAATTTACATATTTTACAGTTTATACATTTAATAGATTGAATTCATTCTTCAATCATATCTAACTAAACTCCCTATACTTTCGTTAACCAAAATATCCACTTTAGATATCACAATAACTTTTTTTACCCAAGTCCCACAATTTTGGTTCAAAAAATCTATGCGAAGCGAAAACCGACTGAACGAATAGACGTAAACGATACAAAATCGCCACCACCCCATATATTAACCTTATGTTAAGTAACGCTCCAAGTTTTATATCTTTTTCTACAGCGATAACATAAATCTATATGATATTGAATATCTTATTAAAATAACGAAAAAAACGTAAACTGGGCTACTTACTTTGGTCCTGGATATAAAACGCGAGACAAACCTTCTATGACTCGTTTACAACCCCATTTATATCGATGTTCAGGTGAAGAGAGAGATATAGATAGCCAGAATTACAACCAGTAACACTAATAGTATAACAAAGGCTTTTCGCGCTAATATCTCATTATTTGTTAAAAAATTATTAATCACTACTGAAATATTACGAAAACTTTTAATCTTCTAACGAAAATTTCAAAAGTTATATGCCATACAGTAAACACACTTGAAATATATCTATTTACGCGTTTTAATTAAGGTACGCTTTAATAAGTTTAATATAAGGGAATTAACTTCTTGTTAACAGAGGATGAATAACTTGGAAACAACAAAACCCACATTTAGAACGACGTTACTAACCGCTACCAACGAAGCTAGCATTTATCTTTACAAATTGAAGGAAACAATTAAATAACTAAAAAAAGTTTATAACTATAAAAAATCAAGGCAAAAAGGTATTATACAAAGAACAAAGGTATCGTTTTGTACTCAAAGTAAAAGAAATTGTTAATATAAGGAAATTTTTATATTTCGGGTATTTGTTGAAGAAAAAAAACAGGCACAGTGACTCAGAATATTCAACAATGGGACTAGTCAGTACTTTGTACAACTTCAAGTACTTGACACGTATCAACACCAAAGATGAGGAATTTACCGGAGATGACGATATCTTTAAGGGGCACTAGTATTTTTTATTACAAATACTAATACTGACTAACACAGAAAATCGGCTCAAAAATGCTACCTGCACTAGTACTCACTAGTACAGAGGAACTATTATTTACCAGTATAAACTAATATTAATTAGTATAAAGTCTCCACTTTGATAATCGAAATTTTCATAAGGATACAATTAATCATATATCAAGTCCTCTATGTATATCTTAAAATACTTAAATCTACAAGCCTGTATATAATCTATTTGTTTAATTACTTTAATACGTTATCAGAACCATTATGTCCTACTATTATATCATTTTAGTGAATCTAGTTTCATACCTTTTCACATCAACACAAATCAAAACCATCCACTTATTCTGTACCTTCAAATACCTTGAAAGATACCCCTTTGATATCCACAGAATAACGTAGTTTATTTCCACCACAAGGACTATTCTACAGCAGTATCAATGATAATGATCCTTTTGTACAAGAGATTATTATTTCCTCCGGTCCCTCAAGTTCTTTTTGGACTGGGTCCCTCTGAACTTACAGGTTCTTCTATTTCTTCTATTTCTATATCCCTTCATTTCCTACTTTCTAGGGTTCTATTTCTTCTATTTCTATATCCCTTCGTTTCCTACGTTCTAGGGCTACTCCTGTTGCTTTAGCGGCTTTAGACTCTTAGTCTCTATTTAGGAAAGAGTAAAAGATAGTTCGTAATGTCTATGGGGCTAGAGCTAAGTAAGAACTCCTAGCCTCCAATGCTAATAATATTGCTGATAAGGAAGCAAAGACTAAATATAGAGCAGTTGATACTATAGACCACCCGAACCATAAAGATCTTAGATCAGCTATCGATTTATAAGATAAACTAAAAACTAAGATTAAGTGATGCCTTAAAGTACCAACGAACCCGAGACCACTTACATCGATAACTACCATACCAATAAAGGAGAAGAAAACCATTTAAACCATATTCTTCAACCCTAAAGAAGGAAGACTGCTCCAAAAACCTGAAATATAATTAGTACAATATTCTGAAAAACTCAATTTTATAGATATAAACATATGGATAACAGCAATCAAAGGATATACTATCAACAATAACTATTTTGATATATTGGAGGGTATCTTCAAGATAAATATAACAACATTATTTAAGGAAAATATTATATTTATTTGATTATACTTATCTACTATAATCTTACAAAGAATTATAAAACTATATACAATTTTTTTAAAAGTAAACATACCCTAATCAGGACTCACCGGATAATTACTTCTTTCATTACTTCAATTATTTCAACAGTTATCTTTCGTATTGAAAACGTGTATAAAGCCATTTTAAGATGTATTGGCATATACCAAAATACTGGATAGATATATTATCAAAAACTTCTCAAAGTACTTTGTTAGGTACACCCCTTATACTATTGCGCCTCAACCCTTTTTAGAAAAACGTTTAAAAATACTAAAAATCTTTATTTATTAAAGTCGTTAGGTTAAGCATTTAAAGTACTTCATTTAATTATTAACTTATACTAAGGTTGGGTTTCCAATATAAACAATCCGTATACGAAATGAATTAAGGAAAGCCGTTTCTTCAACACTTCGTAAAATGCTAACAGATTTCCAAAATGAAAACCTTCTTTAAGGAGAAAAAGATACAGCAAATTCTTTCCTCAAAAGAAGACAAAAATAGTCTATTAACCGAGACTAGCGAATCAGTTAGTTCAGGAAGAAGTTCCTTACCGGCCCTTATAAAGGCCACTTAACATAGGTCTATTAGGTACTATATTTAAACCTAAAGTCTTTCCTTTCTAGTAAATATAGGAGAAAAGAAGAAAAAGCGGACGTTATTATAATGAACAACGATAAAATAAACTTTTGCTAAAAGGATCACTATAATTTTATAATGCTTCCTAAACTTGCATAGTCTGATATTTGATTTGACTCGTATATTATATTTAATCCCAAACATGACCCTGCATTAGAGAATTTTTCCAATCAAAGGCCTTATCATACACGAGCGTTTCCGCTTTCAGGTATCCATTTTCAACGTTAAAGAATATACTTTCAACGTTAAAATCCCCGCTTCTTACATCAAAAGCCCCATTTTATAAGTTAGTTCGCCGGAATGACGAATTAAATACCGTACTAAAAACGGGTAATACCGCCGAACAAGTCTCCCTTTCAATGTTAAATCGTCAAAAATTAAAGTTTAGTTTTATTAATTTCCCTCTCTCTTCAATTCCACTACATTGTTTTACAATTGATAAATTCCAGTTTCGAAACTCTGTAAAACTTGATTCAAGTGTATTGTATCATATTATCAACTACAAAAAATTGTTTTTTGATTTTAAATTGCAAGGCGAAAACTTCTTTGCATTACTAATGATAAGTGGTATAGTTTAACTTACAAGATAGAAAATAGTATCAATATGAGTTAAATCTGATGAAGGTTATAATACCTTAACCGTTCACAAATGTTATTACTATCCTTAATTTGTCTTAAATCCATTCAACTTTTTAAAACTTTATAATATAGGTATTAGGGTCCAAGAATTATCATTGGTTAACTTAGTAACTAAGATAATAACCACTAACACAATTAGCGACTACACTATCATACAAACCAAGAAATAGTTCCATCATTAAAAAATAATTCCTACTAAATCTTTTGATACTTTCCTTCAATACATCAGGTTTGATGATACTAGTTTAAAGATAGTAAAAAAATTACTTAATTTATTGGACGGCCCTAAAAGGAATCAGGAAGAATAACGCTTCGACATTATTTTTACTCCCAATAAGCTTTCTAAATACAATCGATAACGGCTAAACTTCCAATACGCAAGTTAGGAGAAAGGAAGATTTATTTGAACCCTTAATAGATTTTTGGAAACAAATATGAGCCCAAAGGGCAAACTCTGTAACCTAATAGCTATCAAGGGTAAATATAGCTTCACGATTCATAACATAGTTGTTATATCCCCAGGCAACGAACTAAAAGTCATTTATCACATATTAACCTCAATTATAAAACCCATTGGGTATGCAATACACTTTTTAATCCTCGACAAATATGTACAACTAATTAAATATTCAATTAGTAAAACGTCTATTTACTACGCGTTTAATCCTAAGTTTTCTTTACTATATACCGCTGGAAGAAAAACAAGAATACCTAAATAAATAATATTGGAAAAGATGCGGACTTAGAATGTTGCCAGAAAAGTACTACATCACTTATAGCGCTATCTGTTTTAAACAACTATTATAATAGACAACTTCAAGGTTAATAATAGAATCATCATTTAACAAACCACGCCTTACAAGGTTATTCACGATAAAGTAAAGGAATAAGGAAATTATAAACTAAATGTTAAGTTTGCCTTGACTTCCGACTTTTCTATGATTGTTCATATACCCTTTGTAAGACTAGAAAAGGGTTAGAAAATTGATTTAATAGCAGCAAGATGAATCTTTTTTGTAGCAGTTCTTTGATATTACAAATCTCTAGAAAAACTTTAAGATCTACTTGCCAAACCAGCCAAGGAACTCGACCAGAAAAATCGTCATCATTTTGAACCTAACAGCCTTTAAAAAAAAACTATCACTAAATTCCGTAAATCATTTCTAAGGGACGAAAAAGATAACATTGAGGATTTTACCCCTTATAATATAACAACGGCTACTCCAAACTCCAAGCTAAAAAGGAGTATACACCAAGTTTCAATGAAAACAGTAAATAGCCTGTCCGCAAATCTTCTAGAAAATGTAATTACGACCTATAATGATAACATGGTCCAATTTATACTTTTAGTCAACAAACAAGATAAATAATTAACTATAGAGGAAGTAATAGAGGGCTATAAAGCTGAACACTAGAATCAAGCCCTTTACAATGAGATAAGGAGCTTGGTATCCATTAAGATCCAAAAAGAGGGCAGAAGAAATAGTAACCGATTTACTCTAACCGCAAAAAAAAGTTACCAAGGTCAAAACTAATTCTAAAGATCAAATCGAAAGGTTTAAGGTCAGGATCTTCATACTAGGATTTAAATAAAGACATGGTGTTGACTATACTAAAACCTTTGCTGCCATAGCAAAGTATTACACATAGAGGAGTTTTATTGCGCTCGCTGCTTTTTATGGCTGGTGAATCAACTAAATCGACATTGTTTCGAATTTTCTAAGTGGAAAAATTTATTAAACTGGTATTGATAAATATCTAAGACACCATCAAAGTCATTTTGTTTTAGAATATTCAGGGGAGAATATTGTAGGTTTTCATCATACAATTAACCAAGTCTTTCGATTTCTGGCCTATTTAAACAAACTCAAAAAGGTTATGAAATAATTATTAAAGAGATTAAAATAGTATTCAATACCATTAAATCTAAAAGGTTCAACTTCAACAACGCTGTATAAATCAACTACTGCCATTAACTTATTATTTGTATTTACACCAATAACTTCCTTATAGTAAGACTTAACCCAAAAGCTATTAAAAATTTCAAGATGAATATCGGGAAGCATTTCAAATACAATGATATAGGAAAGGTAAAGTACTTCCTAAGGGTACTTTTTTGAGGAATAGCGATACATGCAAAATTATCTTTACTTAAGATACATACATCTAAAAGGTTTTAGACTTTAGGATAAAGTAATTAAACAAAATTCGGGCTTAAATCCTTATCTCCACTATATTACTCATCTATAGCATGTCACATGAGGATTAGGCTAATATATCATGAACCAAAAAGTATCAGTCAGATATGAGGGCTCTTATCTATACAATGTATCAGATCAGACCGGATACTGCCTTAATTATATCAGAACTCTTACGCTTTTACCACAATTCTTTATATAAGAACATTATACTTACCAATTACACCATGAAAAAGTATAAATAATATAGAACCCATAAATTATAAATGGGTAGTAAAAAACTATTAGTATATCTGTATTCAAACATTATAGACTTCAGCTAAGATTATTATAAAGATTCTTACAAACTTTAAATTGATAGCTAGTACGATTTCGATTAAAAATGGGATAAAGCTATTAAGAAGTTTACCTATATATATACAATTTAAGTGGTGAATAACACGGTTAAATTGGTATTCAATCAAGGATTCAAAGTATACCTCTATTTTATAGATACTGAAAGAGTAGCTATCATAAATGTTGTTTAAAATACCCTTTATGTAAGGAATTTATTTGCAAAGCTACGTATATCTATTATTGTTACAATATATAATAATTAGTCAAAATTTGTTCAATCATTCAATAACATTAAATATTATTAACTCAATTGATATATACCCCTTAAAACACTTTATAAGGGATAAAGTGAAGCGTTATATAATACCAATCAAATGTAATTTTACGGATAAATAACTAGCCGATGGGATGACAAAGTCAATTCCAAGGGCAAAATACGAAGTAATAATGCAGAGGTCTAGATTGGTTAATCTGAATCCAAATTAATGGCTTATAAACCTTTATACTCCAAATTACCTTATACTATTATAGGTATAAAATAGTGGAGTGGCTTTCTGCAAATTTTATCATATTAACAAAGTACTGTGAATATAATCAGTTCAAATCGGACTACACAGGTTTTCTTGATTTTTACATCTACTAACTTTCACCATACACTATGCCTCCTTTACATTACACTTTCATCTCTGTTTTACTTCTTACCTATCTTCTTTTTCTTCCTCTTTCTCAGTATACAGTACCTTTGAAGAGAATGTATCAGAAATACAACCGTTGTAATCAGTTAGCACACCAAACAATGAGTCTAGTCAATACTTAATGCAACTTCAACTACCTAACACATTTTAATACTAAAGATAAGGAATTCACTAGAGGTAAAGATATTTTCAAAGGGCACTAGTATTTACTAACGAAATACTAGTATTGATTAGTACGGAGGATCAGCTCAGAGATTCTTCTTGCACTAGTATTTTCTATCATAGAGGAGCAAGTACTTACTAGTATAAACTAGTATTGACTACTACAGAGTCTCGACCTTGATGATCGAGATTTATATGAGGATACACTTGATCATATATCATTTCCTCCAAGTAGATTCTGAAATAATTTAATCTACAAACCTACATAATATCTTCTTCTAAAGTAACTTCAACAGTATTATGAAAGGGATTATTCATATGGAGGGAAAAAGGGGACTGAAGCCGGAATCTTTCACGATATACCATAACAATCTATGAAAGAAGTCTTCTACATATTACCACAACGTTTTACGCCGCTCGTAAACAGGTATCACTCATCCAATTAACTGGGATGGGTGAACGCCTTTTAAAACAATCTATGGCAGGAGGGTATCTTTCACAACTACAAAGAACCCCTCTCAC
>JASMMZ010000003.1:11360325-11386067 GCA_038502455.1 Anisogramma anomala | reverse complement strand
AGCGTATTTTCGTTAGGGTATATATATTTTAATCCTTTCGTTTATGAGTTTTCAATCCCTTTTTTTTATAGATACAAAGCACGAGGCGGATCTTCTCCGCCTCCTTGAGCTCCGTATCGCTAGAGTACACTATAAGGCCTTTTTAACGCGTTAAACATTAAAGCGAAGTACCCGGATCCATATCCTTAAGCCGTTAATAGATACGCCTTACGTGTCGTATGTCGCGTCCACGGTCATGGGTAAGTTTATTAGCGATTGCTATGAAAGCGGGGGCCGTTTAACTCGTTGCCACCGTTACAAGCGGATTAGTAACTCGTAAACCCCCGTTTCGGTAGTCTTAGAGCCGTGGGCCGAGGCTGTGTTACGCGCCCGCCGGTTTTTTAATAAGTTTCGACCGAATTTTAAAACCTTCCTTTAATACAAATGTACCATTCGGAGCGATCCAAAAAAACAAATCGTTGTAAATAACTAAAACAAGCCGATACTAATTGATAAATAGGCGTTAACCGGAGAATGAAAGAAAAGGTAGCTGCCGTCGTCGCCTGAAAACGGGGCTTATATATGTACTGCGTAAACGAGTTTAACGACGTTATCATACGTCGTCACAAAAAGGGTAATCCATTCCCTGTACCTTTGCTTAAGGGTATAATTAATAAGTTGTAGGGTTATATCCTTATTAACGTTAATAAAATCGTTATCTGGAATGGTGATAGCGTTGATATAAAGAGCAAGGGAAGTAGGGAGGATGGTGGGGACGCGACGGCGTCGCTTCTTCAACTATTGAAAGTGAGCAACGTAACATGAAATGTAGAATAAAAGAGGTAATATACCAAAATTAACGCGATGTTGTAAAATTAAATAAAGAGTAAAACAAAATCGGGGAATCGGTACAAATAGTCGTATTTAGTAGAGGTAAAATTCGTGGTAGGTACGAATAAGCCGTTTAAATAGAGGTAAAACGTGGATTGGTATAAATAATGTAAGATAAGCCGATTTAAATGAGCAAAAAAGTGGTTGGATAACTTATTAAGGTCGTAAACCCTTTTTAACAACTTTATTAAATAATGAACTTGTTAATATAAGTGTTTCAAGGCTTCATTCGGCGTGAACTTAGTTATTGTATTTGTTAGGTTAGATTTTCCGTTAATTTACTTTATTTCCTTAATTTTACAACGTTTGTATAACTCGCGTAAAGCTAAAATATCGATTATTAAACGCTTTTTATTCGTAGTATATAATTTAACCAGGTATTTATGAAGATAAAAAGAGTTAGTATATACTATAGAAGAGACAGTGCGTAAATTAAGGTTGGAAATAATTATCCTGATCGTTATTATTATGGTAATTTCCGAATTAAAGCCTTTAACTATATTAAAAATTTCGGAAGTTAAGACGTTTCACAGAACCCTTTTGTATTTAGTAGAGTTTTAATGGATAATGTTTTCTCGGAGTATAAAGTCGTTTCGGGCTGGTATTTAGTTATTGAGGACTAAAACAAAGACGATTTATAAATTGTAATCGTTGTTGTTAGCGAAAAAGCCGTTAGTAAAAACAAATAGCTTCGTCGTACCTATACTTAGTGGTCTAAATTGTAATTCTTATTTCGGATTATGTATTTACCATAAAAGGCGTTTGTTAAACGTTTTGCACATATTATCCATCGGGTGGATTTAGTATTACGCAACGACCGAAAGGTTAAATTCTTCCTTTAATTATATTATAAAAGCAACATATTCCCTGCATATACATCAAAATCTGTAATCGTTGTCTTATTTTGCGTTATTCAAAGTAATAAGGGTAAATTTTTCCAGTTTTCCCTTTTTTGTCAAGCTTAAAATTCCGTTCCGGAGGGTAATTGTAGCACTATAAAAATCGAAAAATCGATTACGTTGTTTTTTATTAGGAACATCTTAGGTTTAGCTTTGAAGCCGGCCTCCAAAAGCTTCATCTCCTTAAATACGGAAAAAATGAAGTTATATAGCGTTAAGGTGTTGTTCGTCTATATATCTGTTAGTGTAAAACCCTTCGAATGGGTCATTAATATTAATAGGCACAGGTTGAAAGTGGAGTTAGTCATTTCGAGTCGTTTCTTATAGTATTTTTAGTAGGTGTTATACTAGTAAATACTCGTTTCGGCTAAGCCATAAAGTGGGTTTATAATACATAAAATCGTATTAGGTAGGTGGTGTTACCCAAAGTCTTTAGGTATGTCGGCGTAAATCCGTCATTTTAGGTGTTTTTCAGATTAGGTATAAACTTGTATTATATCTCGAAGTTTAATATATAGGTTATATGGATTGTTAAAAAAGTTAGCGAACGTAAGAATTTGGCGATGGTTAACCTGTTATAATGTCGGTAATTAGGTTATGATATCCTTTTTACTTTCGTCGTTATATCCCTTTATAATTAGGCGGGTTTTTTATTAAGGTTTTTCGGCTTTATTTTTAATTTCGTAGAATAGGCGGGTTGGAAAGATCTTATAGGCGCCGTAAACGACTGCGTTAAAAAGTTTAAAGCGAAATACACCTTAATATATAAAGGCTAAGATTTCCGTTTAGCTAAATTATACGAATAGGGTACTTAGGCTGGTAATAATACCTTTACGGCGAATCTTTAGGTTAAGCTCGTGGTTTGCCATTTTCTTTTGCGTAACAAAGGAGTCCATAGCAAAGTTCTTAGGGTGTTTTTTAATTTTCGAATCGAGGGAGCATTCTCGGCATCGAAGTTTTGGCGGGTTTGGTACAAATAAGCCGATTTTGTTTGGAGTAGTTGGGTTAGATTCGCGTTTCGGGGATAAAATCAAAGTTAATTTCGGTTTGGATTCGTTGTTTTAAGTGATATTTTATAGGTGGTTTTGTTTGTTTTACTATTCTGTGTCATTTCGTTTTACCTTTTTCTTGTATTTTCGTAATATTGTCTAACAAAACAAACTCATTTCATTTGGAAAATTAACGAGCAGATTATAACTTTTCAATCCGTTAATCCTTTAAGATCCGATTTATCTATCCTTCGTTTTCCAAACTAAAACCTTAAATTATTATAATAGGTCTAGTATGTTAATTTTATGTGGGACATTCCTTATAGCCAGCATTTAGGATATATTATTCTTTACTCGCAGTAAGCATAAGGCCGCTATAGCCTTAGCTATATCATTGGCTCTTTATACTATGTATATTGATGGGGCAAAGTTTATATGCATCTACGGGTAGGTATCAAAGATAAAGAGTGTGTGGATAAGCCTACTTAGGCCAAAAGTATTGTTAACGGCGTTAACTGTTATTTAAAGGATAGATTTCTTAAAATTAATACTCTTTAGGTTTTGACAACATTATATATTTTTTTTCAGTACTTTATAATATCATTTATACTTTTTAATATCTTATAGAGATTTTATTAGAATTTATTTACATTTGTTTCCTGTTATTCGAGTTTTCGCACATTATTCGGTGGAATTGAAAGCTGTATAGGCATCGTACGTAATTTAATTCAAGGGCCAAAGGTAAACTTTCAACCGGTATTAATTAAAACGTTTTGAAAGTTTGTAACAAAAGCATTTCGTATAAAATTGATAGCCTAAAATAATATAGCCGTATAGATGACGTGGAGGACTAGTTAACTGTATAAATATATAATATTAATAATAACTTTGTATTTGAAGTTTATATCGTTTTAAAAGCGGAATTTAAATCGTCGTGGGGCCTGTAAATAAAGCTGGTATTTATAACTGAACTTTTCGATAGTTTTGAATATGTTATTCCCTATATCCATAGAGCCTACGGTGTAAAGTAAATATAAAAGGCTTTTAATAGTTGGGTATCCGAATCGTCGGTATAAAGCTTATAATTTTGGATAAGTTAAGTAAGTAGCCTTAATTATACGTATTTTCGGGAAAAACTACAAGTGGCCGAATTTAAGATTAAGTGGTACAAATACACTATTTAAGGCGTGGATAAGCTGATTGATCATATTCTGGACTTTAATTTTAAGCCTATTTATATTAGCCATTAAAAGCAGAAATAACGTTTCAAAATCAATTATATAAAACTTTATCGGTTTAAAACGCGTATTTTTAACAATCATTCCGAGCGCCGTCACTTTGCCTTTATTAAACAGAACTTTTCGGTGTTTCTTTATCCGGTTTAGCCAAAACTTCGGAAATATCGCCGTAAATACGTCGAATTGTCGCTTTCTGGTCGTCGAAATCTCGGCTACGTCAGTATTAGGTATAATAACCTAGAACTTGGTTTCGTATTTATCAGAAAAGGGGAATTATAACGCTATATTGATGTTGAGCACTTCGTTTACGCAGTTTAGGCCTGGAATATATAAAAAGAAAGCATTTTATAAGCTGGTAAAAATACGTTAGGCGTTTTCGTCATCGTAAGCTAATAAGTAGGTATTGTTTTGTTTAAGGTCGTTTTTTCCGGATGTGTTTTCGTAAGGGTATACGTCGAATTCGTTATTTATACCTTCGTATTTGATTATGTATATTGTAAAATTAGCTTTTATCAGATTTTTAAAATTATACTCAGTTTGAAATCATTGTTTAATTCGAATTTACCCGTAAGCAGGATGGTTCATAAATTAGTAACCAACTTTGTCATATACGATACATCTCTTTTATAAACCTATAAGGCTTCATATATATTTTCCAAAGTATTACTATAATTTCGGTGCGTTTTTTTCATTTTCGAATAATCGTCTTTGTTCTTTATTACTAGTGTTTCCTTTTTAATACCTAGATTTTAGGCGTTCGTTTTGTTTCGGGTAAACTTAAATCTCTGGTTTAAGAAGTAGTAAATTGTCTCGGCGAGATTTGTTTTGGTAATTTAGTCGTCGCCTCTGGTTTTATGAGTTCTAAATTTTGATTCGAGGTTTGTTTATCGGTGTATAAAGGTTTCGAACGATGTTTTAAAGCTTGTACAAAAAGCCTTCAAATCCTTTTTTAGTTTAAAAAGTATAAAGTCGAAATCCTGATTTCAATGGAAGGCTTTTATTACTATTTAAATAAATAGTTTTTTGCTTTTGTATTTCGGTTTTAGGGTTACCTCACACTTTTGGAACTTTACTAATAAGACGGTAAGGATTTTCTGTAGGTTTTCATTGGCGTTTTCCAGTTGGTTTTTTACAGATTCTTATATTATACCGATCCAGTCTTTATCGTAAAATTTATGATTAATTTCCGTATAGAATAAGAAATTTAAGTGGTTGTAATACTTCGTAAATATATTCACCTGCATAAGGTAATATATGTGTTATTTTTCAACTTATTCGAAAAGTATACCGGGTAAAATAACATAAAATTAGGATAGTTTAATATTCGGGTTTTTACACGTATTAAGTGTAACGCGTATTTTATTTTTAAGTACGTCGTATAGTTTACCGTTGTAATTGTTATCCTTATTTTATAGCCTGATGAAATTGTTTAATTTTATAAGCTAATTTTTATTCGTGGGAAAGCGGTGTAATGAGAGGTTGGGGTAAAGGTAATGGTTTGTAAGCATCGGTTCGTAGGGTACCTATTATCGTTTTACGTCATTCGTTAAATCTAGAGTCGGGTTTTTTTTTGTATCCCAGCCGATTCTTCCATAGTCGATCGGGTTGTTTCCGGTGTTTCGGCTGCTCTTTCCGTAACCGATCGGGTCTTTTTTAGTATTCGAAGAGTAGTTCTGTATTCGATTTTGTTTTAAAGTATATGTCAGCATAGGGGTGTATTATACTTATATAGTGGATAAGAACTGTAATTGTGTTTCTTCCTCGGAGTCTTTATTTTTAGTTTAGGGTACAAGTATAGGTCTAGGTCGTTTTATACCTCGTCCTCGTCGTTTCAAAATTAATCTTTTCTACTCCGTAAGGTAATATCCTTTTACAAATTCTATCAGATATACGTTTTAATCTTTTCAATTTGATATATCGATAAGTTATATCATTTCGAATAGGGCCTTTGTAAGGCAGCCATTTATGCCTCCTAAGGTATTAATACCTCTAATTTGTATTTGGACCCGTAAGGATTTAGTAACAACAGGATTTATCATATACCATAAATCTAACGTCTAGTTTCAAAAGCTTTTATAAAAATTATCTTATAAGTTAAGTTCTTAGGCCTTTTTTTTCAGTAACGAAACATAATGGCTAATATATATATATATTCTGTATATAGGTCGAGATCCTTAACTGATGAATCGATGGTGTTGTCCTAAAGGTCTAGGTCAATTTCGTGTATTATAGCCTTTCTAATTTCCATATTTTCGACCAAGAGTTCGAAGTTGGCGCTAGCCTTTTTCAGGTATAAAGGTTTGGAGGCCATAACTATAGGTATTATGAGGTGTTTTCTAAATGTATTAGGTATATTTAAGCGGTTGAAGTTAGTGATTCCAAACTCTGATAAGGTTTCGGATACGTTGAAGTTTTTAACGTTTAAGTTCATACGTTTTATAAATAGCAAATATAAAGTGAAAAAAGTAATTAGAACAGTTTTTATTGATATTTACTAATATAAATGAATTTTAAACGATAATTAAGGCGTAACAATAAACTAGTTAAACGTTTTAAGTTAGTTTTGTTAGTATTTGATAACGTTACGTTAGCTAAGCGGCTACAAATACTTAAACGTTACGAAAATTAAATTCAGAATACGTAAGGAAAACGCAAAAAGGCAAATAAGGCAAAAAAAGTATAAAGTAAATAGAGTAAATAAGAGGTATAACTATAGGGAGATACGTTATATAATTCGGTATTTAGTAGTCAGTCTGGATTATTGTGTCGTAACCGAATTTAATAAAGTGATCAGTTCAATTACTTGGTGTATAACCGATATTACTCAGGCGGTCGGTTTGAATATTAGTATATAACCGATTTTGGTAAGAAGATCGTTGTAAATTGTCGAAAATCGGATGGGTCCTAGCAAAGGGTTTCGAAACTTAGTGATTTGCATAACTTGTTACGTAATATGACGTTTTCAAAGAAGTTCCCGGGTTCATTAAAGCGCCAAATTAGCGTTAATCGTAGTATAATGGGACTTTTGATTGATAGAACGCTAAACAAAAATTAAAAATATCGTACTAAAGTTTTCCTTTTTAAGTCACTTAGTCCTTACAATCTTTATACACGTCGTCATATAATTCTTGTAAAAACGAAGTATTAGAGTACAAATAGTTGAAACCGTTATAGTAATCCACTATACGTATTTAATGTGTATCTGTTTCCACCCTCCCCCTAGACTGTTTTTGGTCAACCAAGTCGGCTACTAATTAGTGTCGGTAAGATTTTAAACTTATAATATTTACGTAGACATAAGGTTTTCAAAAAGTGATTTAAATAATTGATATTATGATATGATTTAAAAATAAAGATGACTTTGAAAAAAACTATCCAGAGGTGTACGCTACAGGTAAAGGCTTCTAAGCTCTCAACCTAAAGCGTATTACTCTGGAATACCCCTTCTAGACTAATCCGCGTATTGTCGTTCGGTTTGGTATAACTAATCCAGACCGATCCATGCATTGCCGTTCGGCCTGAAATAGCCATTCTAGACCGATCCATATATGGAGCACTTTGTGCTTTGCAAGAGTACAGCTTGCAGTGTGATACGTTATCGTGCACCCTACAGGAGTACACCTTGTAATACAGTGCACTGCTACTTTCCCTATGTATACTATCTATGAAGGTATATAGTGATATCCATAGTAAATTTACATTTAATAGCCATGATATAACGTAAGCCTATACTTAGTTGGTAACGAATTTACAGCGGATCGTATTACTAGAATTACCATAGAAACTACCTATTATTTACCTTTTAGATACGGTAATAAGATGTATTAAACTATTATACGAATTGGCTGAAGTAGGCGTTTATTAGTTTTTAACCAACTAATCGCACTTTAAATTACGACTAGCGATAAAGTTTTTAAAATACGACCCGTATTAATTAGTAACGTAAGAAAAAAACTTCGAAGCAATAGGTATATAAATTTATAGTACCCTCTTCGTCGCAACTGTTAGCTTTGTTACATTGGAATAGTAAGCAATTAAGGACTTTGATTTCTAAAATTGAAAGTTAATAGCGATGTTAAAGAAGGGAAATCAACTTAATTTTAATAGATCATCAATTCGTATGCTTGTTATTAATATTAACTTTAACTTCTGTTAAAAAGTTTAGGTCATTGTTTTAGCTATAATCGACAAGACTAATGAGGTTAAGGCTTTATATTACTTTAAATAACGT
The DNA here is from genome assembly GCA_038502455.1 of Anisogramma anomala. Lineage (NCBI taxonomy): Eukaryota > Fungi > Ascomycota > Sordariomycetes > Diaporthales > Gnomoniaceae > Anisogramma > Anisogramma anomala. The sequence continues at coordinate 11,377,840 of JASMMZ010000003.1, read as the reverse complement.
GTTCAAGGTAGTTATATTACTATCTTATATTAACCAAAAGTCTATTACGACCTTTTCATCATTTTACAAATATAAGACCTTGTAAATAAAAACTTTGATCGGTTAAATAAAATGCTCGAATAATGAATTCGAAACCTAAATCAAAAGATAAATATAGTTTTCGTAGACTTATTAAGGGCTAAGTTGATAAAATTTACGGATGGCTACTTCATAAATAATATCGAATTATTGTTGGAATAATATTATATGCAGTGCAGTAGGTCAACTTTAGTTACAGTAAAGTTGACTGTACTGCAAGTTGAGTGTATTGCTTTGTGCGGACTTACCGCATTGGGTGTAAGTCGAGTTCAGTATGCTGCACTTTACTCTAGATCACAGGCTAAGTAATTGGCCATACAAGTTATAGTGTAGACCAGTTAGCGGTCCACCAAACCTAGAACAATATATCTACCATCTGGCCACGCACTACTACTGTTACTTCGACCAATCGAATCGACAACGTTGTAACGTCTAAGGCCTACCAACACTTATCAGTGCTTATTAGGTTAAGCACAGATTGGCTAAGTAAAAAAAGAAATATACTTTCCGGTTAGGCTTTATTAGGCAAGGTAGAGGAAAGGTTTTTTTGAAGGGCCCCTATACGCTGTACAATTGTTTGCGGCAGCAAGTAGGGAAGACTTTTAGGCTGTGTAGTTTTTCGCGGTAGTCTATTAGAATGCGACGGTATTATTACTCAAAAACATTAAGAAATCTTTATTAATCCTTCTTAAAAGCGTTAAAATTAATCGCTAAAAATCTTAAAAATCACTAAACCGGCAAGTTAGCAAACGGTTAAGTTAGTATTACTATGGGTATTACTACTACAATAAAAACGACTAGGTTCCTACGCCAAACAACCTTTACTCCCAATAAAAACCTTCGACCGTACCACTTACACCAAATCTCTACCTATGCTTCACTTTTTTTACTTCCTTTACACCAAGTTAATCGTTAAGTTCGCTTCTTGGAGCGAAAACACGAGGAATCACCAAGTCGCGCTAAGAAAGCCACGTCGCGCGACTCCACGTCAAAATACCAAGTCCCTATGTCCTTAAATCGCTAAGTCCATACATCACTGAATCGCTAAGTATTTACGCCTAAGATTACCAAGTCCTTTGCTATATACGCCTTACACTAGCCAGATTATTACAATGGCTTTAAAACGCACTGAAAATAATGACGTTACTAATCATGATAAAAAGAAGGCGATTATTAACCTCGGCGTTATTTTCAAGACATACTACGACGAAAATCCATGATTTACTAAAGCCATTAAAGACTTTACTCCAGAGCACCTAACTAACGTAATCGGCTACTTTACCCTCAATATAACGACTAATGAGACCAGCCGTGGATTTGTAGCCCTTAACGGTTTTTAAAAATGATTCTTAGACTGAAATATGGATGTGTGGAAAAATATAAAAAGGCGGGTAAAAAAGAAAGTGAAAAATAACATACTGGATCGAGGTATCGAACTTCAGGCGAAAAAAAGAAAAAAAGGTAACCTGGCTAAACTACTTTACGAATACACTACGGATAAAAACCCTTAATAAACCTTAGTTACAGGTAAAAAAGTTATTATTAATAGTAACTTATAACAGCTACATACATGTTCTTAAAGATCTATCCAAACTTAAATAAGTAGACGTAAGGAATTAATCGACTTATACCTCGAAAATCTTTAAATTCATCGATCCATTAAATAGGAATTTCGCCGAACCCCTTAATACCAAGAAGATTATCGTTAAGTCTTTCAAGATGAAAACCCCTAGGCCTATTTCCCCTATGCTTCTTAGTACGTTTAGTTTTAATAGCTAAATCAAGAGAGGACCGGCTTTATATGCGAGCCTACTATAGGTACTATTACTGGCTTTTTCACTTCAAACTCAGCTAAAAGCAATTATCCTACCTATTAACACCAGTAATAGCTTTAGTCTTTTTCCCAATAAAACGAGGATTACGACCAATACATTACACTTCCCTCTCGACGCGTTCCTATTAAGAATACAGAATGTATGGTAATTACCACGTTTGTTAAGATTTGAGAAGATAAAGAAAAGTATAACGGTAAGCTATATAACCTTCTCGACGTCAAGTTACGCCAATTTTTTAATATTTGCCGTTGGATAAAAGTTAAATTACCAGGTTTTTACTCGTTGTTTTCCAATATCCTTACCGGCTAAGCTAAGGATTATTACCTCCAATACCTAACGAATTTTTCCTCTTTTCGCGAAATCTACAATGATATAAAAGGCTACTTTAAATACGATATTGACCTTACCTAATATTATACGAATTAAAACATTATCAAGTAGTTTTATATATTGAATTATAAGAAAAAGTCAGAAAGTAAAATAAACCTTTTAAATTAAACGTTTAATAGGCTAATACTTTTCCAATAGGTAATGGAGAACATAGAAGCTAGCAAAGGCATTTTGAGTTAACAGGTCCGACAAGTAGTTATGGGCTATGAAGAGTTTGAATACGCTTTGTAATGCCCCAATGTTACTTGAGAAAGGTTTTTTATAGCTAACTGTGTTTCTTGTTAACGACCTCAATTACTCAAGTTTCCAACTCAACCAGTATGTATTCATAAACTTCGGAATTTAGTGACGAAAAAAATCTCCTTTAACTCGTATTACATTAATTAACTGTACGGAAGGCTCGGAAAGTACGGTTAAGAAAGAGCCCGGATCTTTATTTACGGAAAAAGGAATTTATCCTCTTTAAAATCTTTAAGTCTGTTAAGTAAGTTTAACTTAAACGTTAAAAAAATTGGATTTACGGTAAATAGGGCTGTTAGTTAATACGTTACATTACCGCCGAACGTAATGTAAAATAGGTAATGTATTATACATTGGATTCCTCGGCCTTAAAATAGAATTATATAAAACGTATTATGTAATTTGAGGAAAATAAGCCGAAAGCTATCGGTTAGCACGAAAATACCAGTACTGACACCGGTATTAGCCCGGAAGCCACGTAATAACTAGTGAACCACGTATTCCTATATCGCCTTATAGGTAAAAACCCCTACCGCTGCTATAACGATGAAAGCTTTTGCCCTATATACCTTTTTACTATTCGAAACCGTTACGCGAAGCAAGTTTTTTAAAGGATTACACCGAATACGGGGGCAATACGGTACTTAACAGGAGGCTATTCGTAATATACCGTGTTACGAAGGGATGCAGATACTGTTACAGAACTTAATTACACGGATACTGGTAAGGTTAAAGTTGGTTTTAGTCTTGGGAAAGAGATATCGTTATTAGAATAGACAACAATAAAGACTATTATTAGCCTTATCGTTTTCTACATCTTGAAATCTCTTACCCCCTTCCTCCTTTACCTTAAAGATATGAAAAACCTCGACATTAATGTTAATATTTAGATTAATAAGTTGATATATATTAAGGCCGGTAAAAGGTTTTTATTTAGCTTTAAGTAGGAGTATTTACGGCTTTATCTCTAAGGACTAGAGGTAATGGTATTAAACCTAACGGAGGTAGAATTTCGTTAATTATATCGTAGGTTTAACTACTTTGAAATTAACAGGTTTTATAAGGTCTTAAAGGCAATGGGTTACGAAAATATGAATTGACCAGTACTGAAGGTAGTTAAACGCCTTTATTATTGTTGCTAAATATACTTTTAAACTTCTTCAACGTTTAAGTTTACGTGAAAAAATTAAAACTTTAATTGATAAATCTTCATAAACGTATTTTATTTAAACGGAAAGCTAATATTATACGTTATAAACTCCGTCACGGCGTTTTATAGCGTTGAGTTCCTTGATATTATTACTATAAAAGAAATATGGGAGGTATTACATACTTTATAAATACATACGTACCTTAGATTACTAAACGTGTTAATTTACAATGCTGGTATTAATTTTTTTACGATGGAGTTTTAAACTAATGTAAAGTTAATGGGAATTTAATTCAAATAAATCCTTATAGAAGTTTACTAGGGTATTAGTAAGATTAAAAAGGTACACGCCTTTTTACGAAGAGCCTATGATATTTTTATATTGGAAATCGGAAACTTTATAAGCTTATAGGTATGCCTTTAAATAGCGGTAAAAAGTCTTAACAATACTGTTAACCCTAATGGATTTATACCAACTTTATTAGTATATGGAGTTTACCTACGTATAACAGCTGAATCGCTACCTTCTTCAAGTATCCAAAAGTGTGTTATAAAATATAATAAAGCCTTAAAGAAACTAAAAAAGGAATTGATACGTCGCCAGGTTAATAATACCCTCAATACCAGAAACGGACCTTTAATAATAAATGTGCTTTTACTCCTCCTTTAAAGTGAAGCCATTACATTATGCGAGCAAGGAAAATGGGATAGGCTATATAAAATCTTAAGTATTACCAATTCAAACTTAATAGTTAAAACTATTAACAGCTCCGTAACTTTTCGAGCAAAGCAAGTTAATCTATATAAAAGACCCCTTAAGTCTAATAAAGATCCCAACGTCTATGACTTTCGAGCCAAGAAAATTGGCTAACATAATCCTTCCGAGCCAATTATTAAAAATTTAATAAAATGTCGATGGTATGGAAAACTACTTAAAAGGAGGACATACACTGAGGAGAAGGAAGATACAGACTATAGGCTTGGTAAGATATATACAACGACGTAGATATTTTAAAAGGAAAAGTTTGACGGATAAATTACCTTTAAGTTATGTGCCGAAGCCATTATTAATAGATTAGGTAAGTTTTTTAAGGAAAGTAACTAAGTGGAAATTAGCAACATCTTATTCCGGGGGTTTATATAATTTGTAACGCCAACGTAATTTAAAGACTTAAATATCATTATCTTTAAGTCGAAGATAATTTACGAAGTTAAAGGTAAAACCACAGACTGGTCGTACAAAAAGTCACGGTTAATCGCCTAAAGATACGGTAATAAAAGTAAGGAATAAATTTTTACCTAATCGCTTATAATTCAAAAGATTAGTTAGCGTTTGATCGTCGCTATTGCTATCAATTTTACTGTTGGTGTAAAGAGTTAGTTTACATTCAATAGCAGAGATATTACATAAACGTACACGTAATTTACCACCGATTTTTGACGGATTATATTATTAGAACTAATATAAAAATTAAGGGACGAGTTTCTGGTTAACACGATGATTTACTATATTAAACCTTTCTACAGATTGGCTGAGGCGAACGTCAACTGGTTTTTAATGTACCAAATATACTTTAAAAATAAACTAGGTATAAAGACTTTAATATTTAACCCGTACCTATTAATTACAAAGGGTAAAGACTTTGGTATCATAAGTATATAAACTAACGATACCTTTTTCCTCGGCGATGTTAAGTTTACAACGGCGAAACAACGTGTTATGGATAAATTAGGACTTTGAAAGTGTAAGCTATTTGAAACTTTCGCTAAAGATATATAATTTAACTTTAACGGATCGTTACTCCGCATCCATAATATTAAGGCTAAAAGCGGCACTTATATCAACCTATGCTAAAAGGGGCAAGCCACAAGCCTGACGATTATCGACAAGGCTAACAAAGCGAGAGTATAGAGATATTTAGAACAAAGAGCTCGTATGGCCTATATCGCTACGCTATGCCAACCGAAGGAATCGTACGACCTTTCCATTACGCCATAGGCGTAAGTCCGGTAAAACGAAAACTTTAACAAGTTAAATAAACGGATTTAGAAACAAATGGATTACATAAAAAAGAAATTAACATAATTTTTATATATTTAACGAAAACGAAGATAATAATCTTTACGAACGAATTATTTTCCAATAATACTAACCTCACATCGCAAATCGGCTTTTTAATAATATTCGTTAACAAAGATAGGTTTAAAAGCCAATTTACAATTACCGGAAACCTTATATACTAGACATCTGTTAAGTGTAAACACGCAACCCGAAGTATATTAGTTTCGAAAGTTTACGGCATATTGGTAGGCTTTAACATCGGTATAGTGACTCATAGCATATTAAGAATTATAATCAAACAACTAGATTTGCTACCGATACCTATAGTAGTATATATCGATTTCCGAAGCCTTTACAAATATCTATCAAAATTAGACACGACTAATAAAAAACGTTTAATAATAAAAGTAATAACGTTAAAGGAGGTATACAAAGCCCGGAAAATCGATAAGTTTGGATAAATTAACGGCAAAGATAACCCTACTGATGTCATAACTAAGGCTACAATCAATAGCGCCTTGGAAAGGTTTGTGAATAGCAATACGTTAACCACACGAATCTAGGGATACGTAAATCGCCTAATACGTGATATAAAAGAATGAGGTTGACTTAGCAAACTAGAAGACCACCAAGGCAATAATAGTGATGGCAGTAGTTTAAATTATTGGTAAAAGGTACGTAAGTGATAATATACCTAATTTATAAAGATATATGGCGTAAAAACTTTTTACGGGAGTTAATAAACTCGAACCTCGGGGAAACGAAACAATTAAGGTCAAATGGGGCTAATTTACATGTAATTGGGTACAATTCAATATAAAAGTCAACTGAAATTCATAGGGGTCAATCTAGTTGATGAGGAGGCAATTTAGTGGCAACCAGAAAAGATTAGTCAACCACACTGGTGTACGTGCACACAAACTTAAAAGCCGCCAGTATTGAAATAGTATTATATGTAATGTAGTAGGTCAACTTTAATTACAGTAAAGTTGACTGTACTGCAAGTTAAGTGTATTTCTTTGTGCGAGTTTACCGCATTGAGTGTAAGTCGAGTGCGGTACGCTACACTTTACTTTAGGTCACGGGCTAAGCAATTGGCTATACAAGTTACAGTGCAGATCGACTAGCGGTCTACCAAACCTAAAACAATACATTCCCCATCTGACCACGCAATACTACTGTTACTTCAACCAATCGAATCAACAACGTTGCAACGTCTAAGGCCTACCAACACTTATCCTTATAAATCGGTTTTCTAATAACCCTTGTTAACGAAAATAGGTGGAAAAACCAATAAAGGATCACCGGTAACCTAATTTACTAAACCTCCATTAAGTGTAAGAGGATTACACGAATCGTATTAACCTAGGAGTTTTACGGTATAATGGTGGGTTTTAACGTAGGTATAGCATTATTAAAAACCTTGAAACTTATTACCAGGAAGTTGAAGATTTCATTTATCCCAGTGGTAATATGTATGTATTCGAAAAGCTTTTTTAAATACCTTTCAAAACTCGGAATTACTAGCGAAAAACGTTTAATAGTCGATGTAATGGCACTCTATAAAGCCTGAGAATGGAAGGAAATTAAGGAGTTTCGATAAATCGATGTCAAAGATAACTTTGTTAACATTATAATGAAGGTATTGCTAAATAACGCCCTGGAAAAGTTTGTGGATAGAAATAAGCTAACTATACCTATCGAGGGCTACATTAACAGGATTCTTGGAAAGCTCAGATTACGTTACGGTGGTTAGGGATGTACCGGAAAATTAGAAAACTACTAGGGAAGTAAAGGCTACGATGGTAATCTGTTTAATTGACACGGTTAAAGTAAGGGCTTACAAAGGTCTATAGCGAAAGAACTTTTCATAGGAGTTAATAAACTCGGACCTCGAATAAACGGAGTAATTGAGGTTGAATGGGGTTAATTTGTATGTAATTGAGTACAATTTAGTATGAAAGTAAACTGGAATGAACAGGGGTCTAATCAGTTGACAAGGAGGTAATTTAGTGATAACTGGAAAAGATTGGTTAACTATATTGACGTGCACGCACAAACTAGAAAACCGCTAGTATTAGAATAGTATTACATGTAGTGTAGTAGGTTAACTTTACTTATAGTAAAGTTAACTATACTAAATTGTAAGTTAAATGTATTGTTCTGTGGAGACTTACCGCATTGGATGTAAGTCAAGTGTAGTACACTACACTTCACTTTAGGGTACGGGCCAAGCAATTGGCCATACAAATTACAGTTCAGACTGGCTAGCGGACTACCAAACCTAGAACAATAAATCCACCACTTGACTAATGCAATACTACTATTACTTCGACCACGATTCGAATCGATAATGTTGCAACGATCTAATGACCTGCGAACACGGTAGTTAATTACGTCGACCGAAAATATGGTCACGGGTGCACTTAACGCTTAAATTTTGACCTATTGACTACAGATTAAAGGCAGTAACCATGCTGGCACTAATAGAGCTAATATTTAAATGGACCTACTAACCGCAAACACTATTGTCATAATAGTGGCAAAAAATTGGATTTGTGGCAAGTTTGGCTGTTAATCAACTCGCTACCCTCCGGTCGAGCGAAACGAAATAAAGGTGATATACTATATACAGTACCCTACAATCTTTAAATAAGACTACGTAAATCAAATCGCAGATTTAAAAGGCGACGAGCTAATTAACGGTAACGATAACCCCAGGTAAATTAAGTAGCATAAAGATACGGCTCCTAACTCGGCTTAGTTACTAGCCCACCACTCCTTTTTATACCGTTAAGTAGCAAAAACCTTTAAATTTGACTTAATCATGCTCTTAACCTATTATACACCTTTAATTTTCGCGATCGTTACGTGAACTACATGTTTGAAGGTATTATGCCAAATACAAGGCAGCAAAATATTCAATAGGAGGCTATTCGTAATACGTAGTATTACGGAGGAAAAGGACTCTAACCAAAAAAATCAATTGTTACGATACTAGTAAAGCTAAATCTGGCTTTGACTTAGGTGAATAACTATTATTATTAGAGATAACAATAGTTCAAACCGTTATTAAATCTATTAAATTCCACATCTTCAAGTCCCCTACCGCTTTCATTTTTAATTTGGAGTATATAAAAACATTCAACGTTAACGTTATCGTTTACATCAACGAATCAGGTGAAAATAACTAAAGGTTTCTCTTCAATTTTAAGTAAAGACATTTATAGTTTCATTTTCAAAGAGCTAAAGTAGTGGTGTTAAACCTAACGAAACCAGAGATACTCTAATTATACAGGCGCTTTAACTATCTAACTATTAACACACTAATAAGGTTTTGAAGTCTGCAAAACATAAAGATGCGGAATACTCTATACTAAAATCCATCGAAAAGCTTTGTTATTACTATTAAATCCACATCTAAGCCCTTCGAAAATTTAAGTTTATACCAAAGAACAACAAAAACTTTATCTACAAGGTTTTTGTTAATGTATTTTACTTAAATAATAAGTTTATTTTTCACATTATTGACTCTGCAACCTCTTTTTACAAAGCCAAAATTTTGAAATCCCTTGCGGTAAAAGATATGTAGAGAACTTTAAATATACTATAGATTGACGCGTACTTAGTTTCACCTGACGTTATCATCTACGATAGTAACACCAACTTTACGGCGGTGAAGTTTCAAAAAAATACTAAAATAATAGGTATCTAGTGTAAATAGGTGCCTATAAAGGCCCACTGAAGTATTGAAAAGGTTAAAAAGGCATACGCACTACTCCGCCGAACGTATAGTATCTTTACGTTAAAAATTTAAAATTTTATAGGTCTAGAAATAAGCCTTTAAATCGCGGTAAAGAGCCTAAACGATACTATAGGCCTTAACGGCCTATTATTAACGTTACTGGTCTTTAAGGAGTACTCACGCTTAACGAGTAAATCTCCGCCATTAATAAGTATTTCAAAACTAATTATAGCCTATGTCAAAACACTAAAAATAACTTAGAAAGGAATCGGTACACCACTAGATGAACGATACCCTTCATATTAGAAACGGTCCTATAACAATCGACGTGCTTTATCTATCGTTATAAAGTGAAGTTTTTGTATAACGAAAGCTGGTAAAATAAAAGATCCTATAAAAAAGTTGAAGTATCGCTAGTTTTAAAGTAGTTATCAAAACTATTAATGGTCTTATTTCTTTTTGTACCACACAGGTTAAGCCTTATATTAGGGTTTTGAACGATAAAGATGTTTAAGCTAAACGACCGAGTTAATACTAATCTCTTTCATCCGTTATCGATAAGTCGATAAAACGCTGTCGGCATGAATAACCCCCCAAAAAGAAGAATGTTAAAGAGGAGGAAAATATACTAAATTGTATCTATAATACTGTTTGAGTAAGCAAGGGAAAAAAGATAGCGAAAACTTGATTCTAAAGCTTCTAGAATGAGGTATTATTAAGAATTTCTGTAAAGCTTTTCAAAAAAGCGATATAGTTGAAATTAACGGCTTATTAACTCGAAGAATCGTATAATTCGTATCGAAAACCGACTTTAACTTTTAAAACCTAAATGTTACTATTTTTAAATCGAATATTATTTATGAGATTAAAGGCAAATTATGGGACTATCGTATGAAAAATCACATCTAATTGATTAAGATACATTAATAAAGGCAAATATTAGATCTTTACGTAGTCACCGACGATTTGGAAGATTAGCTAATACTTGGTAGTTGTTTTAAAGTAAATTGATTAGCTAAAACTAAAGGTAAGTTCATATTTAATAACTAAAACATAATGTAAGCTAATACGTAATGAATAGAAAATTTTTAGTGGATTGTATTGCTGGAATTTCTATAGAAATTACGACCCATTTACGCTTTAAAAACGGTAATACGATATGTTAAGCTTTTATTAAAACTAAATGAAATAGGCGTTTACTAGTTTCTGAACAACTAATCGTACTATAAATTACGATTAGGAATAAAGTCTTTAACATCTGACCCGTATTTGTTAATAAAAAAAAAAAAGACTTCTGTCTAATAATTATACAAATAAATAATACATTTTTATTGAAACGATAGGCTTTATAATATCGAAACAATAAGTGATAAAGGACTTCAAGTTTTAAAACTATAAGCCGGTTACAACTCTTCCGAGAAGCAGTTAACTTGATTTTAATAGATCTTCAATACGTGTATTTATTGGTAATACCGGCCTTTACTTTCGCTAAAACGGACAAGATACTAATTTGGGTATAATCGACAAGACTAACGTAACTAAGGCCTAACAGTACCTAAAACAACGTGCTCATAATAGTTATATTACTAATTTATATTAACCGAATGTCTTTCACAACCTTTTTATCGCGGTATAAGTATAAGATCTAATAGGTAAAGACTTTAACCGTTTTTCATTTAAACAAAAAGATTAAATAAAAAATATGAAACCTGAATCGAAGGAGTAATATAATCCTAATCTGCCTGTCAAAGGTTGAATTAATGATATTTACGAATAGGTTTTTTTTATAAATTACCCCAACTTATCCTGATAACTTGGCTTTTTAATAACTCTCGTTAATGAAAATAATCGGGAAAATTAGTTTAGTATTATCAGTAACCTAGTTCATTAGATCTCTATAAAATACAAAGGGAGAGTACGAAAAGTATTGGCTTTCAAAGTTTATCGAATAATAGCGGGTTTTAATATAGGCATAACATTATGGAAAATATTTAAAGTTATTACTAGGAAATTAGGGATTCCTCCTATCCCGGTGGAAATTTATACCGATTTGAGGAACCTATTCGAATACCTTTCAAAATTGGGAACCACTAGCGAAAAACGTATAATAATCGACGTAATAATACTCTGCAAAGCCTATGAAGACAAGTAAATTAAAGATTTTCGATGAATTAATGATAAAGATAATCCTACTAATAACACAACAAAAGTATCACCAAATAAGGCTATTAAAAAGTTTGTATATAACAATAGGCTAACTATACGTATCAAGGGTTGTGTTAATAAGCCACCCGACAAAGTTAAATCATGTAAAGACGACGGCCAAAGAAATTCTGACAAATTATAATACTGTTAGAGGACTGAAGATAACGACTTATTTAATTGTAACAGTTAAAGTAAAGGCTTATATGGGTTCATAGCGAAAAAACCTTCTGTGGAAGTCGATAAAGTCGAACCTTAGAGCCATAAGGAAACTGACATTAATTGAGGTTAATTTAAGTGAAAATGGGTGAAATTCAATATAGACGTCAATTGAAATTAATAGTGGTCTGACCAGTTAACGAGGTTGTAGTTTAATGCTTACTGTAAAAGATTGTTTAACTACACTAGCGTACGCACACAAGCTAAAAAGCCGCTAGTGTTGAAATAGTAGTATTTGTAGTACAATAGATCAACTTTACTTCCAGTAAAGTTCACTATACTTACTGTAAGTTAAGCGTATTGTTTTATGTGAGCCTACTGTATGTAACTTGCAAGTTAAGTTCACTATGACCCCAATTCATACTAGGGTACAAGCCAAAAAATTGACCATACAAATAACCGTACAGACCGGCTAGCGGTTTGCCAAACCTAAAACAATACATCTACCACTTGATCACGCAATACTACTGTTACTTCAACCAATCGAATCGACAACATTACAACGTCCAAAGCTCTACCAATACTAAAGTCTATTCGTTAAACTATTCCTAAAAGTTATCGAAGAAAATAAGTCTCTTATTACGTTTAATAGGGTCTAAATCAAGGATATAGTAGCTAATGTAATTTCTTTAGTACTTGGAGGTAATGTTTTCATTAATGTCCGTTTGCCAAAGGTTGTTGTCAAAATATTTAACAAAAGTAAACCCAAAGCTTTTGATTTTTTTCTTTTTCAGGTAAAGTATATAATAATATTGATTTTAATTCTTTCTAAGTTATCGTAACGAAAATTGAAAAGTATAGGGAGAAAAAGAGTGGTATAAAGGGAAGTTGAGTTATACGTTTACTATCAAAGTTGTTGTTTGCTAAAGGTCGTAAAACCTAATCGTTTTTACGATTTGAAATTTGTAGTAATGTTACTTGCAATAGTATTAGCCTTAAGAGAACGAACCTACCCGTTTGCTAACTTAATTATCTAGGAAACCTTTAGTCAATCAATCTCAACGCTTTTAAAACTGTTTCAATCAGAACCCTTCAGTGTTTTCAATAATAGCGATACCGTTGTTACTTATAGACTAATAAAAATAGCTGCACAACCTATAAACTTTTCTTACTTACTTCCGCAAATAACTGTACAACGTATAGGAGACTTTCACAAAAATCTTTCCTCTACCTTACTTAAGCAAATTGTAACCGGATAATGACTTCTTTTTTACCTAATTTATCTGTGTTTAACTTAATAAACACTAATTAGTACTGGTAAGCCTTTATCATTACAACGTAGTTGATTCGAATCTCTGTAGTCGAAGTAACTTGTATTGCATTGAAAGTGGTAATGTGTTACATCCAAATTTGGCAGATCGCTAGCCAGTCTGCACACTAATTTCTATAGCCAACTGCTTTGGCTAATGCCCCACTTTGAAGTGGGCACCTACTGCACTTGACTTGCAGTTCATACAGTTAAATCCTACAAACTACGTTCAATTTTCAGTTAGTATAATCAACTAACTACAAGCATATTTGACTTAACTGTATGGAAATTGTCTGCTATTCCAACAGTTTTTTTCCTTTTTTACCTCACTAATAAACCGATATTCATTTTATAGAAGAAATTTAAAGTGAAATTTTTATATAATAATAGATACTGTAGTTATTAAAATTGAAAAAAGGTATAATTAAAAACATCGATGGTATAATTTCAAACTTGGTAATCGAGTTTGACTTAAAACTAGTCGAGTATATAAACCTTTTCATCGTCAAGAAAAACTCGCTTTTGCTCGTTTATGACCTTTTACTATTATAAATAAGGTTGAAAAACTTGTTTTTACTTCAAATTTCACTACAAATTCAAAAATTTATCATATCGTTAACATTTTACACTTAACACTTATCCGGGATAATAGAACTCTTAAATGAATCGCTCCGCTTTTTTTTATTCAATATTACTGGTCAGTACCAACTATTAGAGATGCTCTAGCTGCTACGAAATAGTTCTATAGATACCGGTGGAAGATATCTTAACGAGGGCTCCGTTAAGGCCCATACGGGCCCACGAAACCCTACACCATCTTCACAATCAAAAATTCAGGGTATTCTGTAGTTTAAAGACCCGTAGACTTGTAAATTGTAACACTAGTTTAACAATATGACGTTACCGTTTCAGTGCCTACTTAACGTTCAATTACACCAGATATATAACGTTATTATTAATGATAAAACGTTTAGGTACACATTGGAGCCCAAACGTATGTATAAATAAACACACACATATACATATATAGGTTTTAGTTTGTTATAGCAACGTGTTGTAAGAAGACTACCATACGTGTAACAACCTATATATTAAGTCTCAAAACAAAAGAGAACCCATTATTTTATCTGCCCCCAATTCCAAACCTTTCCTTATATAATAACAAGATGGCGTATACACTAGTAAATACTTCTATACCTTGCACCCAACGCTCTAGGACTCTACAGCGTATCTTTCCATGATATATGTTCCTATATTAACGTATATAATGGCTCTATCTTGAAAAAACCGCTCTCAGTGCACCGCGCGCAATCGTAAGCACCTTCAAGCCCCTCTCAAGTAGCCTGCCACCCCTGTGAAAGCTCTATGTACCTGTGCCTGCACGTTCTCCCCCTTTTTCTCTTTCTCTTCTTTCTTCCCCCCTACCTCCACCCGCCCTCTATAGTTGTTCTGCCTTGAAGATCTATTAAATACGAAGGCGATAAAGATGAATAGGAGATAAAAAAATTATTAGATAAAAAGTATAACTGTGGCTGCTGTACAGTTTAATAAGTTTAATACCTCATGAAATGGAAGGAATTTTTAGCAAAAAAAAAAAAAACGAATAGGTAAGTTTTGAAAACCTAAAATATTGTAAAGATTAAATTGAGGATTCTAAGAAGAATTTTGGATAAGAAATTGTGATTTTTTTTGCAAATGTTCATTCTCACGAGTATTACTTCTTATGAGTATCCCTTTTTGTAAGAAGCTACTCTCACGAGACATAATGAAATTCTCACACTCGCTTATGATGGAGACATCATGCTTTCTTTATCCCTGGGCATTTGTTGCACCTGGGTGGGGTATTATACCCCACCTACCCTTTCTTTATTGTTGTATATACCTACCTTTGCTGCAAACTCTGCAACGAGACTTACACTTAGCTTCTTTATACTTCAATATACTGCAAAACACCATCACGACTACAGTATTCCAACAGATATAGCTTACCAAAAGTAACTTTGATATAGCTAAAGAAATTCAATATATTGTATAATCCTTCATTTCTTCTAGCGTTGTAATATACTATAATCGTTCATTTTATAAAAAAAGTATAACACTTCTATATATATAAAAACACGTATCGTTTTGTTCCAATTCAAATGTTATCCGCTTTTAATATAAATTCAGTCGTTTAGCTTATTATAATGCAAACGAAAGCGCAACTATCGAATTAGAGTTTATTATCTAGTTTTTGTTTATTTTTAGGTACAAAAAATCGGCTTAAGTAATCATTAGATTAGTTTTAAGTTGTGTGACTTTAACAACAACTTGGATGAAATCGAATGTAATAAGTTATAAAACAATTAAGTCGAAGGTAAGTATTAATTAGAATATAGGGAGAGGATGTTGCTGTAGTTATTTTAATAGAAATATTAGTTAACTAATAGCTTTTAAAAAAGGAAAAAAGAAGGTTTAAATTGGTTTTGAAGGGATAGAAAGCGTTTTCGTTAGGTTAGAGAATGAAGTATTTACTAGCGGCCGAACTATTCGAATAACATTGAAATATAACGCGATATTAATAATACCTATCATTGATTCATCTATTGTGAAAAAGAATCCTTTAAAAATAAAAATAAACTTTAATTAAATATCATAATCTGAGTTATAATAGGGATCTAAGTAGGTGTTAAATAGTATTATTAATCAAGGTATTAATGAAGATTAGAGAAATGCGTAACAGCTTTTAGCGTATAGTATAAGTGTATAGTCCATTATGTATCTCGTTATGTAACCCTTGCGAATCGCGTCCGGACCGTATTCGGACCGGGCGCAGATCGGGTGCGGTTCGTGCAGCATATGTGTACCATCTGTTAAGTGCATCGCTACATAACCTATAAACTCAATAGCTAATAGCCTGAGCCTATAATACGGAATTCATTTGTAATAGTTACATTTATTTGTGTCGAGTCATAGTAATTTTTATTTTTGTGTGTCAAATAAAGGTTTTGGTTTTTTATGAACCGGTATATGTGGTCACTAGTTGCGGTAGGTACATAAACGGCAAATATTATTGGATTAGTTGTTATATTTAGCCCTCCGTTTAACGGATTTGCCATTGAACCTTCTCCCTGTTTTAATCTTGAATACTACATTGTTTCTGGGACCTTTGAACCCTTTTCTTGGACGCTGCCACACCGTTGACCGGGTGGCGTGGCACCACGGTGCGGTACTGTTCGATGGGCGCGCGCGGGGGCTGAGGATGCTGGCAGGCACTGCTTTGGGGCTGGCTACCTCTGCTTTGGCCTTTGCGCGCTGGCGAAGGAAAGGCGATACAGGGTAGTGTTCTACTTGTGCCAGGTACATGGGAGTGAAGAAGAGATGGTGTGCGGGCGGTACCCTGCGTACATGTCCCGTGCCATCCATTCCGTTGCATGCAACATAACAAGTCGGTGGCTCCCCCCATCCCATCTCCCGTTTCGTACTTGCATACTCCAAACCCCCAACGGCCTCCGCCTCCTTCGCCCGGTAGGGTTTGGGAGCAGTGCGAAAAAAGGGAAAAAAAAAAGAAAAAAGTGACAGATAGCTCACCCACTCCCGCCCGGGGCCCATTCCCCCCAGCGTCAGCAACCTACCTAGTGTGCTGCAGCCAGCCAACCCGACTCCGCGTGGCCAGCCACATCGGGACAGGTCTGCGAGGCAAAGCAACAGGGCAGGCAAGCAGCACGTCCAGTCCGCGAGATCGCAGCACGGCGAGGGACATGCCGTCCCCGCGGCGCGGCGGGGCCCAGAATCCCCTTGTTGCTGCTGCCCCCGTGCCCCGAGCCCCGTGCCCACCACCCATCACGATGACCGCCACTACGACCGCCAACACCACCGCCACCATCAACGCGCCCCATGTGTATGCGGTGTGGAGGGGCGGAAGTTCAGCGACCGGAGTGGCCCCGACCCGCGCGATCGCGCGCCTGCGCGGGCGCGGCTGTTCGATACTAGCTTCGTCGTTGCCGCGCGGTGCCACGGACTGGGCTGCGAGATGCGCGCGCAGTCTGCCCTCCCGTTGTCGTGCGTGTGTGTGCGTGCTTGCTGCGGTTGGAGTTCCGCGACTGCGGCGCTGCCCAATGAGGCTAGGCGGCAGCTTCGGGGCTGGAGCAAGAGGCGCGATCTTCACTTTGTTTTTGAAATGGGTGTGGCCGGATGGACGTACCGCCCTTTTCAGGCTCCTGCGGAGTTGCTTCAGGACGCACGAAAGCGATGCATAAGTACCCACGCAACTGACGACAGCGTTCCTTGATTTTATGGAGCGCTTCTGGCCCGTGACCATCGTACGATTTCCATCCCGCCACTTGGTCCCCCCCCCCCCCCCCCC
>JASMMZ010000003.1:11217084-11360105 GCA_038502455.1 Anisogramma anomala | reverse complement strand
CCCCCTTGGGATCCCCACCGGGTCTCAACTTTGGCCACGCGACACGCACCCAACCTGGCGGGCGGAAATGTGCGTAGCCGGAGCCACGCGCCCATGTTGGCATGCTTTGAAGCCCTGCTTTTCTTTTTTTTTGTTTTCCCGAAACAAAAAAAAACAAAAAAAAAGTCACCAGATGTCCATGTGGCGTTACAGCCGGCAAGGCACAGCTCGAGCCCCCTTCCGGCGAGGCTCACAACATGAGCTGTCGACTTGGGGGAGGCTCTGTGCAGCTTGGCGAAACCGAGTTGGAAATGCCGTGTCCCGGCACGACTGGACGTGTTCACCCAACCTGGTGCGGTGGATTGCTTTCGGGACCGATGCAGGCAGGCAGGCAGGCAGGCAGGCAGGCGCGTGTTGGTCACGGCATGTCGGTGTTCTCGGCGACGCTGCTCCAGGCTGGACCGCTCGTCCGAAGCTGCTGCTGAAGAAGGGCCTTTCGACTGCCTCTTCGCATGGGGGCTCAGTGATTCCAAATCCCGGGTCCCGTCTCGCAACAGCGTGGCAACACTGCGAAAATGATGGGAACCACCCTCTTCGGCCCGAGAGAGGGATCTGCCGGTCGGTCGCGCAGCATGTGATACTCTTGGGGCCTTCGACGAGCTGCCGTACCACAGTACGGGTCGCGTCAGATGTTCTTGCTCCTTATCGTAGTGTATATTCGGCAGCAACTCCTCACCGTGATGAAGATCCTGCCGTTACGGTAGCATCCACTGTCATGTTGCTGTCATCGCAGGAAGACAACCAAGTTGTGACACTCTGAGTGGTGACCGGTCGCTCGTTCGCTGCGACTCGGAGATCGCGTTACTGTGCCGTCCGTCTCCACGACCCAGATCACCTCACGAATGTCTTCGCCATGCACATCTCCGCCATAGTTTACGCGCCTAGCCGTCCTCTGGAACGAAGCCAGCCTGCTGAGCGGTGTCGCCATCAATCAACCCCCCAAGACCTGTGCGAGACGTCTTGAGAAGTTGACTAGACCTTGCGCTTTCAGCTAGTGGCGAATATCGACAGTCTTACCGGCCAGTCGAGATACCATCTGTGCACAAGACAAGTGCTCATCTGAATGCAATAAACTGGTTCTTCAAAGTCTCTTCAGCGAGAAGCAGGAGTTGTTGAAAGTCATCTGTAAGTTGAGTTCACGGAAGTCCGACGTCCGACGAGCTTCTGGGCCATCCTTGACCATGACCCCACAGCTTTTGCAGCGCGATTGCGATTTTGCTCCAGTGAGTGGCATAGTTCTCAACTTCGGTGGTCGTCGAGAGCTGAACCACATGTTGTCCTCACTGGATTCTAGCCATACCATGGACAACGGACTGGTGTTCCTTCAGGTAAGTGCTCGTTCATCAGGTCTGCTCGTCAATTTTTGAAAACCGACCAAGTATTGAACCGACCACCAAGAACGCACTGTTGGCTTGTCGTCCTCGCCACCATTCTAACACCAGCATTGAGACCCTGGTCTGACAGCCTGAGGCTATCAAGGTGCCCATCAGCGTCGCTGAGAGCTCAAGACATGCGTATATGGACTTGTAACCTTCGTTGCCACTTGGCACAATCTTGGACCTGATTCCACAGGGCCACTGTCGACAGCACCCAAGCCACACTTGCTATCGGAGACTTTGAAAACAGGGTAGAAACAGGATGGGCACATGCACAGGGTACCAGTGGCCGAACACTAGCCCCGAGCCCCATAACGCATGAAGCCATCGTCGGCCAAGGAGGATACTGCGTACGAGACCGCAAGCTGATGATGTATGCCTGGGAGCACCGCTTGCGTGACACATTGAACGTACAAAATCAGACTCAAAACTCTGAAAATGAAGAGGACGTTCGCCACCCCACCTTGAACGACTTACTGTGTGCGTGGCTTGCCTCGGAGCTGATGATTTGGGTTACTTGACAGCTGGTTTTAGAGTAGGAGGCTCTGCTGAAACAAGGTGCATCATATCGATCGGCCAGAATGTGCTGACTGTATCAGCTGGTAGACAATGATTTAGCCCAGTCACATCGATACCTGACGGAATCAAGGAAGTAAGGACAACGTACACGTGGAATGGGCCCTGGTAACGATACATAGGCTGTATGACAAACGCACGGACGTCGGTGCGTCGTCCCGGATTCTATCAACGACTTCTGGCGTGTCTCCTCATCGTCGGTAGTCTCTGTCTCTGTCGCCCCGTCTGAGAGAGTCACGATCGCGGTCGCGGTCTCTCTCCCTGTCGCGGTTGCGATCCCTATCCCCACGGCCATCACGTTCCCGTTCCCGTTCCCGCTCGTTCTTGTAGCTGTCACGATGCCTTTCCTCCCGTCTGCCACGCTCCTTGTCCTTCTCTCGGCGGTAGTCGTCCAGCCTGGGACGCCTGTCGTTCTTGCCGCCCTTACCCTTGGAATCCCAGCCACCAAGATCCTCCTCGTCCTTGAGCTTCTTTGCACCCAGGCCCATACCATTCGGACGTTTGGTGATCTCTTTTGCCTTGGGCCCGCGCATCTTGCCATCCCAGCCTTGTCCCATCAACAACGAGGCGCCGAAGCCTTCGACCGGGATTGCCTTGTAGGTGGCAAGATCATCCACGTCGGGAGCCTCGGCGGCGGCGTCTCGATAGGCGTCTTCCTCGGTGCGGTGGAGGGGGTTGATCTTCGGGGCGACGTTTCCCAGCAATGCGTCCATAGCCTCCTCGTCAGCGGTCTTCGGCTTCCGCGCGGTGGCCTCCTCGTTGGCCTGGTCGTTCCGGCTCGCCTCGGGCGTGGGCGTCTTCTTTCTCTTTTCCGAGACCGTCAATCCCCACCGCACCATCTCTTCCTCAAGCCCGTCCGGCCCCTCGACTGTCGGGCGGCGACCGTCGGGCGGCGGCGACTCGGGCCGCGGGCGCGCACTCTTCCGGTCCTCCGCCCTGCGCCGGTCCCTGCGCGTGCGGTCCTCATCGACGTACTCGGCGCCGTTGGCGCCGAAGTGTGTGATGCTCTCGGGTTGTGCATGTGCAGCCTCGTCGCCGCTGGACTCGTCGTCGACGTGGGTGAACTGAGGCCGTGGCCTCTTGCCGAGCGCGCTGGACGGCTTGGGGCGCGGTGGATTCTTGTGCCCCATGGAGGCTGAGGAGGCACCGAGGCGGATCGCAATACGTGATTCGTTTGGTTCCGTCATATCCGGGTGGTTGGGAATGATGTGTCTGCAGGCTGGGCCTGGAGGGGATTCTTCGAGGGGTAGGTGGAGCCTGAGGAGTTGCACAGCGCCTGATTACTCCAGTGGGAGGCAAGACTGTAATGGTTCAGTTGCGATTGGGATATAGAACTGATAGGATCCAGCTTTTAAAGGGTCGGCTTGGTGTTGGGATTTTGTGGTGGTCCAAGATAATGCAATGGGCAGATGGATGCAGACGGGCTGGGCTGGATGTACTAATTGGTCCGTGCATTACGGTGGACACAATACTTAGGCAGGCAGGATTATAGACTCGGAACATCAGCAATGAATGACAAGACTGAATCTTACCTAATGCACATATAATACAAACTAAAGTGCTGATGTACTATTATTGTTCCGCAGTGTGATGTCTCCGAATTTGGAGACAGAGAACTGTGCCGAGAACAAGGTTACGAAGTAGGAACAAGCAAATTGGTCAATTGAAGTCGTATTGTTTAAATTTAACGTATACCCTTTTGCATACCCAAAAGCTATTGTATATCTAGGACCGAACCCGGTTTCTGGTTCACAACATTATCTAACGCCCCTTGTCATTAGGGTAAAAAACCTTCAAGATTGAATTATAAAGCGGATAATATATATATATTTCCCGTTAATTTGTTAAGCCTTTTAAAATATAATATTTAGTTTTTAACGTATTGGTTTTCTTGCGGTTGAGTAAATAAATGAATGTTTAATACAATTTATTTAAAATATTATATTTGATGGTAATAGTAACAAATCCTATTGATTAATATCAAATCAAATCAATAATTTCCACTTAAAGACAATATTTTCATCAAATATATTTGGTGGTACTTTTATATGAGATGTTTAATTTTAAAGTTGGACGAAATTTTGTGTAGAATATAAGCGTAAAAAAGTAGGGTTAATAACAATATCATATATTAGAGTGATATAGTTAATGTAAACAAATTTATTTATTAATGAAGGAAAAATGATGATTATGTGATATAACAAAGGAAACTTTACGGGTATAAGAATAAATTAAGTAGTAAAAAATAAACTTATTATACTATCTTATGTTAAAAACGCTTTTCGTTCTAAAACGTAAAAAAGCGGATATTAATCATTTAAACCCCCTCTATAAAGGAAAGTATAAAGTCTATGAAACATAATCAATATATATTATGTTGCATTTCAAAAAAAAAAAAAAAGCTGTAAAATGCGAAAAACGAGTTGAATTATAAACTTCATATATAACCCAACAGTGGAAACTGTTGATCTTCATAACCACTACAATAAAATAAAGTTTTGCCACGTAATATAATAGTTTTACGCGTTTAAAACATATAACTCTCGTATTAGTAACATGAAATCAAAGTTATTGTTAAAATAATATTCAAGTATAATGCTATTAGTAGGCATTTATCGTTGTAACGTAGTCGATTCGAATTGTAGTTGAAGTAACTGGTATGTTGTATTGAAAGTGGTGATCTATTACTTATATGTTTAGCAGACCGCTAGCAGGTCTGCACACTAATTTATATAGCTAACTGATTCACACATACCCCAGTCTAAATTAGGCACTACTCTAACCTAACTTACAAACAATACAATTTATTTATAGTTACTACAATCAACTTATAATTAGTATATTTAACTTTATTATTGTTAGAATATCAGTCAATTGCAGTATATTCGAGTCAATTATACCAATAGTAAGTTGATTGTATTGATTGTAGGATTGAGTATATTGACTATAGGTTAAGTATAGTAGGTACCCATTTCAGACTAGGATATGGACCAAGCAGTAGTCCATACAAATTAGTGTGCAGATCTGCCAGCGTTTTGCCAAACTTAGAAGTAACACATTACCACTTTCAATACAATACTAGTTACTTCGACCAAAGATTCAAATTGACTATATTGCAATAATGAAGGCTTATCAACACTGATTAGTACTTATTAGATTAAGCATAAATAAGATAGATAAAAAAAATACTACTTTTCTGTTATGCTTTATTTAAGTAAGGTAGAGGAAATATTTTTACGAAGTTCTTTTACAATACCATATTAGTTTTTGCGGCAGTAAAATTAAGAAGTTTTCTAAATTGTGTCGGTTTTCGCGGAAATTTAGGAATGGCGACGTTATCAGCATTAAAAACACCAAGAGATGTTCATAAACCAGTTTTAAAAGCGTTAAAATTAACCGCCTAAAAGTCTCAAATATCGTCAAATTATTAAATTGGTAAACGATTAAATCAAGCGGTTAAGTTATTACTATCACAACTACCACTACTGCAGATTTAAAATCGAAAAATAACTAAATCCCACAACTTGTAACAAATAACACCTTTGATAGAAAACAAGCTACAACGTTTTTCCCTATATAACTTTATCCCCCTTACACCTTTAAACCTTCGTCGTGATAGCTTTTAAAAACGTTAAAATTGATACAATTGAAGACTACGCCAAAAAAAAAAACAATGAAAGCCCTCGGTACAATTTTCGCCAAGTTTTAAGATAAAAACTATTGGGTTACAGACGCTGACAAAAACTCAACCCTCAGGTACTTTACAAGTATAATCAATTGCTTTATCCTCTACTTAAACCACATCAAAATCATTTCAAGAGCTACACCACTTTAAAACCATCAAAATGATGAAAAAAAATTAACCTTGAATATGTGGAAAAACATAGATTGATAGGTTATGTTGGTAGGGCTTTAGACGTTGCAACGTTATTGATTCTATTGGTTGAAGTAACATTAGTATTGTGTGGTCAAGTGGTAGATGTATTGTTCTAGGTATGGCAGACCGCTAGCCGGTCTGCACAGTAATTTGTATGACCAATTGCTTGGCTCGTGCCCTAGTATGAAGTGGGCGCATACTGTACTTGCTTTGCAGTCACTACAGTAGGCCTTTACAAAACAATACACTATATTTGCAATCAGTATAGTCAACTTTACTGTAAATCAAGTTGACCTACTATATAGTAAATATCATTATTCCCATACTAGCGTCTTTTTAGTTTGTTTGTGTACGCCAATCTGGTTAACTAATCTTTTCTGGTAAGTTATAATTGCGACCTCATTTACTAGCTAGACCCCTATTAATTTTAATTGATCTCCGCATCGAATTTCACTCAATTACATAAAAATTGACTCAAATTGCCGTTCATTGCCCTATGGCTCCGAGGTCCATCTTTATCAACTCCTATACAAAGTTTTCCCGCTATAAACCTATATAGCCCTTTACTTTAGCCGTGTTAATTAAATAAGTTAGTATCGTTAATCCCTTGGCAGTCTTTTAGTTTACTAGTATATCTCTAAACACTGCTACGTGACTTGGATTTGTCGGGTGACCTATTAACGTAGCCTTCGATACGTATAATCAGCCTATTATTATTTACAAACATTTTAAAAGCCTTATTCGGCAACGCCTTCGTTATATCATTAGTAAGATTATTTTTACCGTTCATTTATTGAGACTCTTTAATCTCCTTTATTTTATAGGCTTCGCGGATTGTTATTATATTGAGTATTAACCATTTTTCGTTGGTGGTTCCAAGATTCGAAAGGTATTAGAATAAACTCTTCGAATCGGTATAAATTTCCACCGGAATAAAAAGAATATTTCATTATTTGGTAATAATATTAAGGGTTTTCCATAATATCATACCTATATCAAAGCTTATTACTATACCGTAAATCTTTCAAGCCAGTACACTTCGTATAGTTATTTTATATTTAAGAAAGGTTTAGTAAATTAGGCTACCAATAATACTAAACTAGTTTTCCCACTTATCTTTATTAACAAAGTCTATTAGGAAGCCGATTTATAAAGAAAAGTTGGTTTTATTTACAAAAAAACTATCTATTAAGATTATTCGCTGAACCTTTAATAGGTCGATTAAAATTATATTAATCCCTCGGTTCAAATTTCGTATCTGTTATTTAATCTTCTCATTGAGCAGGTAAAAATCTTTACTTATTGGATCTTATATTTTCGTTGCGATAGAATGGTCATAAGAGGCCTCTATTTGGCATAAGGTGGTAATATAACTACTAGGAGTACGATTCCAGGTACCGTTAGGCCTTAGCTATATTAGTTTTGTCAATCATAACCAAATCTGTATCCTGACCCTTTTATCTAAAGTCAAGGCTAGCATTAATACCAAGTATACGGATTAACGATCTGTTAAAGTTGAATTAATTGCCTTTTTTTACCATTGTTACCGGCTTACAATTTTAGAATTTAAAGCCCTTGATTTTTTGTTATTTCGATGTTATAAAGTAAGCCATTCCGACGAAAATGGTATCGTTAATTTGTATACCTACAAGGATAAAGTTTTCTTTTTATGTTACTAGTTAGTACAAGTTGTATATTCAAGACTTTATACTTGGATGTAATTTAAAATGCTATTAAGAAGGAAGGAACCAGTAAACGCTTGCTTAAGCCAGTCCGTATAAAGCCTTAATATAATGTATTACCGTTCCTAAAGGGTAGATATACTGTAATTCTTATATTAATTTTAATAGTACGATCTGTTATCAATAGGTTATGAATTATGTATAAGTTTAGGTTATATCTAAGTTATTAAGCATGAAATTACCTTTAGTTTTAGTTAGTAAATTTACCACTAAAGTAAACACTAACCGTTAGCTAATTGTCTAAATCGTTAGCGACTACATAAAAATCAAATTTTAACTATCGTTATATTCTTAATCGATTGGAAGTAACTTTTCATACGGCAATCCCGTAGTTTTACTTTTGACCTCATAAATGATCCTCGACTTAAAGATCATGATGTTTAGGTTTAAAAGGTTAAAATTAACCTTCGATACAAATTATATAGCTCCTTAAGTTAATAAGCCGTTAATTTCGACCTTGTTATTTTTCTGAAACGGTTTGCCGAAAGTTTTAATAATGTTTTATACTCGAAGTTTTAGTACCAAGTCCTTGTTATCCATCTTTTTTCTATTTACCTAAATAATATTACAGATACAATACAGTAAGTATTCCTTATTTTTAATAATTCTTTTCTTTAGGGGTTGTCCTCACCAGCAACATTTTATTAGTTTATCGATAAAAGGTAAAGGAGTTTTATATTAATTCAGTCGTTTAGTTTAAAATTTTTATCGCTAATATCCCAAATATAAAGTTTAACTTAGGTAATACGAAAAATATAGGATTATTAATAATTTGAACAATTACTTTACAGTTAATGATACTTAAGATTTTACATAGGCCCTATTATTTACCCGGCTCCTGTTATATCAAGATTTTACTTTATAACGGTAAAATAAATACGTTAATTGTTAAAAATCTGTTCCTAGTATTAAGGGCTTTATTAATCTAATGACATGACGATTACTTCCGTAATTCCTTTAAAACTTTACCATAAGTTATAGCTCTCTTTTAGGGACTTACTAATAGCGAAGATTTACTTCTCAGGCGTAGTTAAGCTTTAAAAGCCAATAGTATTAACATTAGGTCGTTAGGGTCCATAATATCATTCAGGATTTTTACTGCTATTTAAAAGCGTGCCTCTGAATTTGTAAAGCTTTTAATTTCTAACATAAAGATATTATATGTTTAGATAAGTAGGGAGTATGCCCTTTTAACCTTCATAATACTTCAATAAGCCTTTTCAGGCACCTATTTATATTAAATACCTATTATATTCACATGTACAAAAATTTCATTACCGTAAAATTAGTATTGGTATCGTGGATAACGACGTTAGGTAAATTAAGGTACGTGTTGATTAATAATATCTTCAATGTTTTCCACGTATCTTTTGCCGAAGGGGACTTTAAAAACTTCTTTTCATAAAAAAGATTACGAAATGAACAATGTAAAACGCCTGTTTATTATCTAATGAAATATATTAATAACAACCTTATAATTTAAGTACTTGTCCTTTTTTAATTTAAATTTTAATCTACGGAGGGATGAGATATACGTTTATTAATATTAATAAATTTTTTAGAAAGCTTTTAGGGTAAAATACTATATATTTTTATACTCCATGGAGTTGAGGACTTTATACTACCTATCGAGGACTAGGTGGTTGAAGCGACAGTATAGTTAACGTATTTCCGACTTCGTCAGGTTTAATACAACTACTTCAAATCCTTGAATATAAAATTATAAATACTCTTATTTGAAGGCAAGGGGAAACCTCTAATCGTTTTTAACCAGCTTGTTAGCGTTAACATTGACGTTAATGCCAAGGGTTTTTATATTTTCTAAGTAAAAAAGGAAAAGAGTAGGGGACTAAAGAATGTAGAATGTAATCGACCTTATAATAATTTGAATTATCGTTATTCCTAGTAATATTAGTTATTTTCTTGGTCTGAAAATTACTTGGGCTTCACCAATATCGTAACGATTAATTTTCATAGTCGTAATACTTTCCTTCCATAGTGATACGTACTATAAATAAACTCCTATCAAATACCTTATTACCCTTATATTTCGTATAATACCTTAAAACGTATAATTCGCGTAACGATCGCAGAGATTAAAAGTATATAAGGGGGTTGTAACCTAATTAATATAAAAGTAAAAGTTTTTACTACCTAAATAGTACAGGAAAACGTGATCCGTTAGTTACTAAGCCTTACCAGAAGCAATATTTCTATGTTATTTCATCTTTTTAGGGGTATTATCGCTGTTAACTAGCTTGTTATCTTCGAAGTTTGCAATTTAATCTAATTATTTCTATTTAAAAGTGGTAGGATATTGGATATAGTATATTACCTTTCTATTATTTTTGCTAATAGGGGGTGTTCAATATAATGATCACACTAAATACTCGTAAGTATATAGAAGGTGTCAGAGGTTTTATGTTATCAAGAAGGTAGCAGAGGTACTGAGTGAACAATATCGCAACCGTGAAAGTAATGATCAAAAGCCATGAGGCTATTCAGAATATACTGAGACTGAATACTTAGATTGACAACTGAAGAGCTATGAAGGAAATACTATCTATGTGGTGCTGACCGTGTCCTTATATCCTTAATCCTTCATACGCCTTCAGTGCTAGATCATATTGGATCGAAATATGATCTCAATGATCCTTAGTGCGTAACCCTAACCCTAAGGTTGCTGACATAAGAGATATCTCCACCTGATGTGTTGGATATTAGGTTCTTAGTGGCTTAGCCTCATACTGGCTTGTTTCCTGACCCTCCGATGTTCTTGGGTCATAACATATAATTAACCACCATAAGGTCTTTTTTATTTGCGTTAGGGGAGTTGTCGACTTAAGGGTATATGCTATGTGAATTTGGTATACGTGTTATTATAATTGTAAACGAAAAACATAACTGGCTAAAAAAGCCTTCGTACAAAGCATTTAAGCATTATAGGGCGTATTTTAACTCGTTAGTATCCGTAACAGCTATCCGTACTTGCTTACGAAGTATAGATTCGTTAACGTAAGCTTTTCTTCTTCCTTACTAATATAATATTAACTTTTCAAATATCTAGTTAAATATATTCATTAGTATTTACTCCTCTTTCTTCTTTGTTATTATCGTAATTTACCGTATCATAGCCCAATTTATGTGTTATTCAGTAAAGTAGAAGTTCTATTTGAAGTAGCCTTTTATAGTATTATAAACTTCGCGAAAGGTAGTTGCTCGGGTTAAGAAGATCAGGTAATATTCCTTGATGTGCCTTGTAAGGATTCCAGAAAATAATAAGTAAAAACTAGAAAAATAACCTTTATCTACTTATAAATATTTCAAAATGGTATTATATTTATATCACAAAGATTATAAAGCTTTCCGTTATATTTTTTCATATCCTTTCAGATTTTCTTTGAAGTCTGTAAGAAGTTTATAATTAGTAACAACTATTTTCCCAGGTTTTCAAAGAAGATCGAAATAGTTATTCTTGTTTTTATTAATATTGTTTCCCGGTAATTGAAGTTTTGAAACCGCCGTAACACGATATTAAATGTAATTGCCAGTCGCCTAACCCAAGGGGTAAAGTGTTATAGTAAGACCTATGGTATGCTTACACGTATAGGTAAACTTGCTATGGAAAAGATCATAAAGAATTAAGCAATTAAAAGAATAGGGGGTAATAGGGATTTGGAGGTTTTCAGAGACTTAACGCTCTTACATAATTAACTGGTGTAAAGCGCTAATATTAATATCTTTAACAGATTTGACAACTATTATATTACGTATCTTGTCACCTCTCAAGTCATGTTCCGCGTTGTAACGTAATAATACCGTTTTACTAAGCAAATTAACACATTCCTTATCATTAATACGTAGAAATATTTAACTTAATTAAGGGTAAAAGGATATTTTCCTAAATTACGTATAAGGGTATTAAAGGTTTTCAACGCCCCTGCCTCTTTCTAGAGAGTCTCAAGGATTAGAATGTTAAGTTTTTTTTTGTTAAGTTAATTTAAAGAAAAATTCAGTTCGTTCTAGTGAAGTTTTCTAAGATATATAAATACCACGTTGAGTAATTTAATTTATGAGATTAGCTTTAACCGTACGTTAAATCATTTTCCATATATCGTAATTCCAATAGTTAAAAAATTACGGAAATCTTGAAAAGCGTGGGAACCGCGACCGTAGTTTTCGCTAAGATCCGCGTCGAGGATATACTGGATAACATAATTGGTTATGCAATCTTTAATTGATTTCTCGTTAATATACGTAGTCCAGATTTATTCGTCTTAGTGGTTAATGAAAACGGTTTTGAAGGCTTCGACTGCTTTCATGTATTTCTAACTTGGTATCATTTTGGTGTTTTGGCTTATGTAAGATGTATAGGGTAAGGGATTTAGTGATTTTTAGGCATGGTGACTTGGTGTTTTGGTGTAAAGTTGCGTAGGAACTTGGTAACTTGGCGTTGGGTCGCGAGATATAGCTTTTTTAGCGTTTCTTAATGTTTTCGCTCAAAGTAACGATCTTAATGATTAAGTTGGCGTAGGAAAAGTAGATAAATTGAAGTAAAGTAGGGGAAATTTTTTGGCTTAATGTAACGAGTAAGTTTGAAGATCGTTTGTTATTGTAAGTTGTTTGACGCGAGGACTTAGTCGTTTTTCTATAGTAGTAATACCCGTAGTAGTACTAACTTAGCTGTTTGCCAACTTGCCGAACTTTAAAACTTTTAACAGTCAATTTTAAAATATTTAAGAAAGATCTATGAAGATTTCTTAATATTTTTGATAGTGATACTGTTGTTACCTCTAAGATACTGTAAAAACCGACGTAATTTAGAAGTCCTTTTTACTTATTGCCATGAAAACCGACGTAACAGTAGAAGCTCTTCGCAATAATCTTTCCTCTACACCAGCCGTCATTTAATGCAAAGCGTAATTAAAAAGTAGCTTCTTCTTTTAATTAGCTTCTCTATGCTTAACCTAATAAGTACTGATCAGTGTTAGTAGAGCTTTAGACATTACAACATTGTTGATTATATTGGTCGAAGTAACAGTAGTATTACGTGGTCAAATGGTGGATGTATTGTTCTAGGTTTAGCAGACCGCTAGCCGATCTGTATAGTAATTTATATAGCCAATTTTTTGTCTTGTACCCTGGTGTGAGGTGGGCGCATACTGTACTTGCTTTGCAGCTACTACAGTAGGCCTCTACAAAACAATACACTATACTTGCAATCAGTATAGTCAACTTTACTGTAAGTCAAGTGAACCTAATACACTGCAAATTCTAATATTCCAGTAGGTTAAGATAAAGCCGAAAACTAACCTGTTGAATCGAAACGTTGATTTCCCTCAAAATGAAATAGAAACCCCAACCTGGCAAATATACTTTACAAACATATAAAAAATGAAAACCCCCAATGAGTTAAGGCTAAGGATAAAGATATCGCTAATGACAACATTCTTTAACTCTCTTATATACGTTTTTAAGGCCCTACCTAAACACAGATAAATTCTTTCAACCTTTGTACACAAAATTCTTAATAGGCCAATGTCGCTAGCCATAAGAAATTAATCAACCCACGCGTAACAAGTCTTAAAGATTATAGACAGCCTTAAATTCACTAGTTAATCTAGTGGAAACCTCGAAACCCCCTTTATTATCATCAGTATTATCGTTAAATCCTTTACGGTATTTCTTAAACCTTTTTTCAAGTCTCACACGAAATTCTTCAAGCCTCTTAATATATTCAAATTTAGTATGTTAATAAAAAAAGGAACGTCTTCACGTAAGAATTTCCTACGAGTATAATCATTGGCTTTTTCTCCTTAAAATCCATTAAAGGTAACTATCCCACCTACTAATATTAGAACCTTCCCCAATACTAGTTGAGGAATCCAAATGGTCCCTACGACCAATATATCACTATTGTTCCTAGAAATATCCCTATTGTAAATACAAATTACGTGGTATTAACCACCTTTGTTAAGATTGAAAAAGAAAAGTAAAAGTATAACGGTAAACCATATAACCTCCTTGATGTTAAATTAAAACTTTTTTTTTCATATTTTACGCTTTATAAAAATTAAGGTACCACGCTTTCACTTGTTATTTACTAATATTCCTACCGATCAAAGCGAAAATTATTACCTACGGTACTAAACGATTTACTCATTATTTAGGAAAAATTACAGTGGTTTTAAAGGTTACTTTAAATATGATATTGACCTCACCTAATACTATATAAATTGGAATATTATTTAGTTGTTTAATATGTTGGATTATAAGGAAAAGTCGGAAAGTAAGATAGATTTCCTTAATCAGATTGTTATGGCTGGACCTACGAAGACTTGTTAAGTAGGTACCAAATGAAGTTAACAATTGAGGTACAGCGGAAAACTAGAAGAAGCTCAAGAGGTCATTTTTGTAGGACTTGTGTACATTATCCGTACACTGACAGTTACGTACCCTTATACGTAATATCTGCGGACCGCACCTAGACTGCGCCCGGGCTGGGTACTGTATATCCCGTTAAATATACAGTTATTTAACCTATAAACTTAATAGCTAATAGCTTAAGCTTATAACATGCCCCCGCTCTTAATTAAAGAGCTGTTAAAATTATGGTATCCCGCTGTCTAAATATTAAATACAGATTATATTCACATAAATTGTGGGCCTGGCGTAATCCAGGTATAGACCATATAACGCGTTTTTTGATACGACGTATAACGTATAAAATTTACTAATCTCGGGTTACCTACGATATATATTAACACTTTTCATACGTCGTATAATGTATTAGCTTTCTTTATCTCGGGCCGCCTATGCTATGAATTACGTTTCCTAATACGCTTTATAACGTGTTTTGAGATACGTTATATTAAATATAAGCCGTGTTAATCCCGAGCCGCTTACGTCGTATAACGCGCCTTATAACGTATAGTATAACGTATAAATTTTTCCGATCCCGATTCGCCTACGCCTATTAAAAACGTCTTTTACCGTAACTTTTAGAATCTCTTTCCTTTTTCTTTTTCCCTTGTTAGTTTATTCCTTGTCGCCTATTCTTATCATGTTATTTTATAATAACTCAAGTTAAAGTTATTTCCTGTAATTATTATCCAAATCTTCATTTTTTTCATTTTTGTTTTTTTACCCTTAGTTCTTTTTCGTTATTATAGCTTATATATTTAACGCTTCGAGTATAATTTATATAGTTATTGGTATACCAAAGAACGACGACTAACCTCTCCATAAGGTTTATCGTTTTTCACCATTCTTATTCTCTTTACTGTTAACTGTAATATATAGCCCCCATGTGTTATAGATAATCTTTTTGTATTTGGAAATAAGAAAAACAAAGTTAAATTCCCCACTTTATAGGTTAAAGATATTTGTATATTTTGTATTAATCGTTTATTAATTTTTAAAGGACTTTTAGTCTATATTCGAGTTAATCGCGCTTAAAGATGTTGTGTCTATCGTAAGTTATATATTAAAGTACGCTTAAAAATCAATTTTATATGACACCCGACCATATATTAACCCCTTTTTATAATATATTCAAGAGATAAACCTATATAATTTCGTTTGATTTACGTACGTTATTAAGGTAACTTGTTATTAACTTTTAAAATGGCGGTTATATTCTGTTTCGTACCTGTGAATGCTAGGGTAGCGTTTCAGATTATAAGCTTGTTTTCGCTTTTATTCTTTTCGAATGAATTCATTTAATTTACCCGGTTTTATAATGTCGCTTGTGCATAGGGCGTGCTAATTATTTCGGTAATATAAGCTGTTACACCCTTAGTTATACGCCCCTGTCGTTTCTTTTTTCCGGTTTTGTTATCCCCGAAAACGCCTTTATCCCACTCGACCATCTTTTTCATTTATTGTAACCTGACGTCCTTTATTAATCGTTTATTAGTTCAAAATATCTTTACCCCGGTTTCTACCGGTACTTGACGTATACTCTGTTATAATTTCACCCCGAATAATTCTTAAATAAAAGTCATATAACCTATATTTTTATAAATAATATAGCTTACGATTCATAGAATCTAATAAACTATATTTCAAAGCTAACTATAAGAGTTTTTTATGCGCTCGCGTTTTATTCGTTAACTTTATATAGAAAAAAATTAAGTGAATCGACTGAAAACGAGTTAATGACCGTACCCGTACCGACCGCGTTACCTGAGAATAAATTAATATATTACAGTCCTTTGTATCTTTCTTGAGCCCCGCTTCGCGCCATCCGTTTTCGTTAGCCTCTTTTAGTATCCGCCTCGCTTAAAGTTATCCACCCTCTCAACTTCGCCTAATATCCTCCTTAACCCGCATTAATCGATTTCGTCAGCGTCGCTTAATACCTGCTTTACTCGCACCCTTCACCCCCGCCGGTTTTTTTTAACGTTTGAAGCTAATTTTGATAGTATTGATACCCTCTTCATTAAAATGACTGACTTAACAACATCGGAATAACAGGTGATTAAAGACTTTAGATTTTTAAATTGTATATCGGTTACAAAATTAGCTAAAGACAACCAACTTAATTTGAACGGATTGTTCATCCATATACTTAGTATTAATATAAGCTTTAGTTTTCGCCAAAAGGGCTAAGACGCTAATTCAACCATAATATAAAAGCCTAATGTAACTAAATCTTGACGTTACCTAAAGCAATGCGCTCGTATCGGCTACATCACTACCATATACCAACCAAAAGCCTTATAAAATCTATCTATCGCGGCATAAATAAAACACTTAATAAGTAAACACTTAAACCGGTTGAATGAAAGGGTTAAGTAATAGATACGAAATTTAAACCAAGAGATTAATATGGTTTCGATCGAATTATCAAAGGCTAAATTGGTGTTTTTTATAGATAATTCCCTCATAAATAACATCGACTTATTTTTCAAATCGGTTTTTTAATAACCTTCGTTAATTAAAATAGAAGTAAAAACTAGATTAATATCATCGATAACTTAATACATGAATTCTTTATTAAATATAAAAGAATTACATGAAACGTATTAACTTTAAAGGTTTACGATATAATATCTAACTTCAATATGGACTTAATAACATAAAAATATATTAAAGTTATTACCAAATAATTAAAGATTACTCTTATACCAGTTGTAATTTATACCAACTCAAAAAGCCTATTCAAATATGTTTTAAAGCTCTAAGCCACTAGCGAAAGAACGCCTGAAAATTAACGTAATAACACTCCGCGAAGCTTACTATGGTAGGAAAATCGAGGAGTTCTGGTGGATCAACGAGAAAGACAACCCTACTATCTCTATAACAAAAATATTGCTAAACAAAGCCCTTAAAAGCTTTATAGATAGCAATAGACTAACTATATATATCGAGGGCTATATGAATAAGCTACATGACAAAGTCAAATCATGTACCGGTGGTGAAGGATATGTTGACGAACTTAAAAACTGCTAGGGAACGAACGATCGCGACTTTTTCGATTGGCACGGTTGAATTGTGAAGTTTGTATAAATGTATGGAGAAAGGAATTTTTATAAAAAAAAAAAAAGTCGGAACTCGGAGCTGTAGGACAATTAGAGGTAAATATAAAGGGACTGAGGACAGAGCTGTCACTCAAAGTCGCTAGATTCTATCTATAAATCTCGATGAAGAGGGAAAGGAGAAGTCTCTGCTAGGAAGCTGTTGTGGAGCTAAGAAAATGGTGTAAGCCGGTCACTTGACGTGTGGAAGCGTCCCATGCAACTTCTTTCTTACTCTAGAACATCGTAATAACGTATAAAACTACCAGGGTTGGATCCCTAGTAATACTAGCCAGGCACTAGCCTATAACATTATCCTCAGAAACAACTCGAAGACTACCCCCCCCCCCTTTTTTTTTTTTTTTCTTTATGCTGCGGTACGCGACATATAGAAGGTACGCGAAATGGCAAGTGCGAAATAGCCGTTTCGAAGCCGTTTGAAATATAGTAGTGTTGTAAGGAAGGTTTTAGGCCGAAAGATTCTTACGTTACGTAAAAGGCGCCCCTAACTTCCATTTCCTGATAAATAGTCTGTAAATTTCTATTTCGAAAAAAAAAGTACTTTCACTTTTAACCCTCATTTTATAACATCATTAGTATTATAGTATTAGTATTGTAATACGACTAATAGTAAGGTTTAATTCGAATAATTCTGTCTTGTATTTTCCTTCGTAGTTCTTTTATATAATGAATCTTCAATTGATTATAAAGGTTGATAAGGCTATTAAAAACGTAAGTTAACCTTATCTGGAAATTATTCAATATCTATCAACCAACATAAAGTCTTCTATCTTACGAGTTATTAAAATATACTTGAACAAACTTATAAGTAAATATATTTTAGATACATTTATAGGATAACGTATAAACCGAGGAAGTTCTATTAGACAATTGAAGGTAAGTGGCTT
The DNA here is from genome assembly GCA_038502455.1 of Anisogramma anomala. Lineage (NCBI taxonomy): Eukaryota > Fungi > Ascomycota > Sordariomycetes > Diaporthales > Gnomoniaceae > Anisogramma > Anisogramma anomala. The sequence continues at coordinate 11,342,066 of JASMMZ010000003.1, read as the reverse complement.
ATATAGTCGCGAAAAAGCTATTAACAAGCGGTTAAATACTAGTATTTGGTATTGGATTTATACCATCGATATTACGGTTCATGATTTTAATTATTACTATATGGCTCTAAACTCCAATTATAATATAAATAAGCCCATTTAAAACTATTTGAAACTTATTTAGCGCTCGATATTTAAAACTGGGGTAAGTCGAGGTTTTCGTGAGCCGCTACTTTAGTATTAACGAGCGGGTAAAAAGGGTGTAATCCTAGGTAATTGTTACGAAAAAGGTTATAAAAGTTCGGCGCATTATATAGAGAAAGGGAGATATCCAAAACGGGGCGGGTTTTATAACCATTACTCTTATACGTTTTAACTGCCTACGGACCGTATAATTTATAAACGAGGAGCGTAATATTTGAATAAGCTTTTTATAATAAGGTAAAAAGTATAGTTAAAAGCTACCTAAAAGTTCGTCGAGGTTTCTAAACGTATTAACGCGAAATTTAGCCATATAAACATAAAGCTAAGTAAATTAGTCGAAATAGGTAAAAGGTTTTTAGGTAAAAATTCGGATGAGAATTTTAAGGATATATTCGAGTAATTTTCGTCGTTATTCGGTTTTTCTTTGATATTATAATACGTTTATTGAATACTTGTAAAATAGAGGTTCATATATCGCTCCTTTTTATAATATAAAATGTAAACTATCAAATTCGTTTAAAAGCTGAGAGTACACACCCGTCGGTATACTCGACTAATTCATAACGCAATTAGAAAACGTTAAATGTTACTGTTATAGACTTAGGCCTTTGACTATTGAGTCTGTAGGTTACGTGACTGTGCACGTATTGGGATAGGTAGTACCTGGTCTATGCATGGTACGTATGAGGGCACGTAATGGGCGAGGTAAAGGCCATACCCATAGGTCCTGTAAGGTGGGTAACGTTAGCCTCTTTTAGCTTTTCAATGTACTTTAATAATGAACCCTATTTGGTACCCATTTAGCCTACCATTATAAGTTGGATTATAATATATTATTAAAAAAAAAATTTATCTTTCAGATGGCATATTCCTTATAATGGACTAGTTGATGGAAGACGTTAATGAATTTTCGTTATATTTTAATAATATCGAGGAGGATGAGCTGTTGATAAATACCCAATACTCCATTTTTATAAATATTTTTTCTATTCCTTAGTGGTCAACCTAAGCCGATATTTATCGTTTAAAGAATACCATACACTATTTCGTGTTGGCTGAAAAGTAATTAAAATAACATGATTAATCGACTTGAACTATCGATTTTAAGTCTGACTTCATTTAGGTCGTGGTTAAAATTTCATAACTCGAGGCTAAACTAGCCGCGATTTGTATTGATTTTCCACCAAATTAAAGTAAGCGAAAAACAACATAATTTACATCAATTCGATGTATTTGCTATTACGTAGGCGGCGACGCGTTAAACGATCGAATTACTAAAAACGGATAAGATATAAATTGGAAAAAGTCGGTATGAATTCCTTTATATATAGGGTTATTATATAGCAGCGGCAAATCAAACGGTTACAATATACTATGGGGCCAGCGGATATAAAGGTATGTATAATATAGGTAAGATTTTCTATTACATTAAAGCTACTTTTAACAACCTTTATTGCGTAAATAAAGTATTAATCAAATTAGAGGGATTAGTTATAAGAGATAAAAACCTGTAGGTATTATTCGTTATTAGGTTTGAAACGTTTTTAGTTTAAACGGGCAGCCTAAATTGACTTTCGACCGTAAAGTGTAATTATTTACGCTCTTGCATATAGTTACGTATCCGCGACAAATTCATTACAGTAGGTGTTAACTGGGTTGATTATATTGTAGCCCTAAAAAAGTACCGCGAACTCACCAACGAGTTAAAGTTTTTAAATTTAAAGCAACGTTTTGGTTGTTAATTAACGTGACTCGTATAGGTTTAAAAACCGGGTGGTAATATAATTATAATAGGGGTTTACGCCTTTTAAATACCCTTGTGAGGGGGTTGTGGTATTTGCGGCTAATTATTTCAATATCGCGGTTAGATTTTTTAATAAACCCATCCGGTACGCGTTTAAAACTAAAGATGTAGGGTGACGTCATCGATGGTAAAGAAACGTTAGGCGAAACTCGTTACAGGGCGTTACGTACGTTGTGGCTCGTCAAACTATTACCAATACAGTTGCAATTTACGCCCGCCATTACCTTTTATGTAGGTATATACAGTCTAAGTTGAAAAAGTAAATAAAGGTTTCTCATTAACAGCAACAGGTGAAACCTACCTTTTAAATACAGTTTCGTTTAGGGGTTATATAACCTTAATAACGTAATTACGAAATCTAATAAAAAGGAGTTTAATTTAATTAAAATATGTTTAAAATAAAATTGAATTTTTTATATTTATACTTTTTAATAATACTTACTTTTTAAAATTTCAAGTCGATTTCAATTGTAATTATTATTATATTATAACATAGGCTTTAATATAACGGTTAAGGATAAAGTAAATTTAGTTATTACATCTTCGAAATCTCGATTAAATATTGGTGTTACGGAAAAATTCGCATATTACCCAAATAGCTAATTTTTGTATCAATATGAATAAATTATAGAACTAAATATGAGTATATATTATTTCTGGAATAACGCGAGATATAATTTTTGGAATACTTTGGATACGATATTAACAAGTAACCTTAAACGTTGACGGTAACATCTTCATGATTTATAGTTGTGGAAACTTAATTGTCGATACGATAATAATACGACTTATGTCAGAGGATATACGGGACATAATAAAATCGGTTTTTATTAGTTAAACGAAACGTTTGTACTGGGAGGTATAATATACAGCAGATTAAACTCGGTCAGTTTTTACTATAAGTTTTTATGAAATAACGCGGATTTTGTGAACTACGGTAACGATTACTGTTAAAAGGATAAATGATTAATTACATTTTTACTAATATTAGCGAAATTCTACGATTTATTCGACAAGGGTAAGGTTATAAACTTACTCCTACATAAAAGGAGATTCGATTATTATATTTATATTAAACTCAATAAAAATGGATTTTATTAAAACGATTTTCAAGGCCGTTATATTCGATATTACGGGATCAATCTTTTAAGCTTCAATGACAGGTTACGGAGTTAATAAATAAGGGTTAGGTTCGGAAAACTTTTTATCGATTATAGAGCCGATATTCTTTATTTTTAAGTCGAAGGAAGTATAATGGCTTTGTATCGATTATAGAGTATTAAATAAAATTAACAAATGAAACTGTTTTACTTGACCTTTAATTAAAGAGAACTTACGTATGGTATTAAAGTCGATATAATTTACGAATTTGGATATTCGAGTAGCCTTTTACCGCATCCAGATTACATTCGGATAGAAGTAATCAACGGCGTTTTATACGAGATTCGGGTTATTTCAATGGTTGATTTACTCTTTTAGGTTAGCGGAAAAGCCGCCGACATTTTGATAATATATTAATTAAGTAATGTCGGATATTTTGAATAATTTTGTCACAACGTATTAAAACGACTTTTTTTCGGTATTGAATAAGATTAAATAACGAATGTTCGCGTGGTTTTAAGACTTTTTCGTAATACGGGGTTGGATTTGGTTTAAAAAAATGTAATTTCGTAATTAGGGAAATAAAATACCTAGGTTTTATTATAAATGTTGGTATCGGTAAAGTCTAAAACCTTTGTTCTTTCACGTGAAATATGGTATAGAGAAGAGTAATCAGAAAGATTGGTATTGTAGTATAAAGTAAGATGATTGATTCAACGAAGAAGCATCTAGAGGTGCACGCCACAGGTGAGGGTTTATAAGCCCTCATTCAGAGCGTACTACTCTAGACCGCTCCACGCATTGCCGTTCGATCTGGTATAGTCATTCCAAACCGATCCATGCATTGCTGTTCGGTCTGGTATATCCATTCCAGACCGATCCATGCATGATGCATTTTGCGTCTTGCAAGAGTGCAGCCTGCCGCGTGACATGTTATTGTGCACTCTGCAGGAGTGCATCCTGCAATACAGTGCACTGCTACTTACCATATATATACTATATATAAGGGTATATAGTAATATCAATAGTTCGGATAAGTATTTGGGCTGACTCCGAGAAAGTTCGGGTAATTTACAAATAATAGTTATTACGTATTATCTGAAAAGTTCGCAGTTTTTTGGGTTTTGCCAATTTTTATCGTAATTTCATTTGTAATATTTCTAAATTAGCGAATTGTTTCGTCCGACTAACAAAGTAAAGAATTCATTAAACTTAAATAAAGCGGGAGGAATATGTATTTTAAACCTTAAAAGATGGCTTTATCACGGCTTTGATTTAGGTATATTAGGATCCAAATCGGTTGACAGTAGTGGAAAACGATTGTTCGGAAACGACGTTAGGAGGGTATTTTCCGTGACGAAATAAAAATAGTATCTTAAAGCTAATAGTTTATTACTTCGTACTATTACTAAATACGCAACGTAAATATATTATTTATGATAAGGAGATTTTCGCGGTAATATGTTATTTAAAAAGTAGTTTTCCGAATGACGTAATTTTTGTATCCTATTTACGATTTTAACGAATTATAAAGGATTTGAATATTTCTCTTTATTACGTTTGATTTCGAAACATTAAGTGAAACAAGCCGAAATCTTTTCGTTTTTTTAATATTATCTATGATATAAGTCCGTAAATTAAGGCACCCCTCCGTATACGTCAACCCGTAGATTACAAGATAAGCCTGAAGTTGAGGAACGCCACGCGCGAATTTTTTAACTTATTTTTATTACTATATTAAAAGCAGTAATGATAAAGTTATATATTAAGGGAACGTAAATTATGGCAGATTATATAGATAAATTTATTAAGACGAAGGTTTGGTTTTTGGATCGCGACGATATATACTTTAAAGGTAGGTCGAAGGTTTTCAAAGGGTCGCTAAGAGCGGAACCGTCCTAGGCCCAGCCCGCGTTCGGGTTGTTATCGGAATTAACGCCGGGGAATTTCAGTACATTGAAACCGGTGGTACCGTTACGAACCCGACTCGCGTTAGGCCCGTCAATATCTTTAACGTCGAACAGTTGTTTTATTTTTGGTTTGAATACCTTAACCGAATTATGAGATTAAGGAATAACAAACAACTCGTTATATAAAATTCGCTTATTTACGGTTTTCGAAGGCATTAAGCGTTTTTTAGTTAAATTCGGATAATCGGTATAAATTACGGATAATAAAATTAACATGCCGGATGTATCAAGTTATAATAACCGTTTATAATTACCGAATTAAGAACTATTAACGACGAAAATCTTGTAGTAAATTTACGATTCGTTTATTATAAGTTATTTAGGTAAAAACATTTAATTTCGCGTTTTTCAACGGGATTACTATTAGAAAAAGATAATCGTAAATATCCGACGTTTATGTTAAACATATACGTAATGTAACGGGACGAAACCTTGTAGTATTTTACGATAAAGTTTTTTTTAACCACTTTTTATTTTAGATTAGCATTAGTCATATATTTTATAAGTTTATAATCGACATGTTAGATATAAAGGGCGGATTTCGATATTTTTTAGTAATTATAAATATTTTTCAAATTTATATAATTTAAAGTTACATAGTTTATAATCATCTATACGTATACGGAATGTTTTCAGGACATGTAGTAAAGATTTTATCGATTTTTAGCTTTTATTAATAGTAATCACGGTTATAATGAGGTAAGCTTATTATAAATAACCTTGTGTTTTTTTAAAAGGAGTCGAATAAGTTTTGTTCATAGCGTATTACCCGTAAATTAATCATAGTATTAAATATTTGAATTAAAAAATATAATTTTTTTTTCGTATCATCGTTGCCTTTTCGTAATACGATTAACTTTACATTTACCCGTTTGTCAATTAACGTTGAATAATTGAAAGTCTATGGTTACCGGGCTTAACGCAAACCGTTTCGTAAATAGATATAAAATATTACCTATTTCGAAAGTAAACGGAGATACGAAGTCATTAACCAGTTTGGCAGGGCAAGTTGTTATATTTTTAGTATGTCCATGCGAGCGGGTAAAGTTAACTTAGGCGGTAATAGCTTATATTTAGTACTAAATAAAAATGGCGGCGAACCGTCGACAACGTTTGGTAAAACGATATAAAGGAAGGGATTAAGTTTGACTTAACGTTTATAATATTAAAACTAATCGTCTAAGTAAAAAGATTGACTATTGGTAGGCCTTAGATGTTGTAATATTGTCGATTCGATTGGTTTTCGAAGTAATAGTAGTATTGCAGTAGTCAGATGATGGATGTATTGTTCCAGGTTTGGTAGACCGCTAGCTGTTCTGCACTGTAATTTGTATGGTCAAGTGCTTGGCCCTTACCTTAGAGTGATGCGCAGCGTACTAAATTCGACTTACACCCAATGTGGTAAGTCTACACAAAGCAATACACTTGTAATACGGTCAACTTTATTGTAAGTAAAGTTAACCTACTATACTGTATACAATATTATTCCAATACTGGCGGCTTTTTAGTTTGTGCGCACACGCTAGTATGGCTGACTAATCTTTTACGGTTACCACTAAATTACCTCCTCGTTAACTGGCCGGACCCTTGCCAATTCGAATTGACTTTCATGCTGTATTACACCCCATTACATACAAATTGACCTTATTTAGCCTTAATTACGCTGTTGCCCCCGAGGTCTAAGTTTATTACCTTCTATAAAGAGTTTTCTGCTACAAAATTTTATAAACCTTTACTTTAACTGTACTACTTAAACAAATTACTATTATCAACCCCCTGGCAGTTTTTCCATTTGTCAATACACCCTTATCCGCCGTTACGTGACTTGTACTTTCCGAGCGGCCTATTCACGTAGCCATCGATTCGTACAGTCAGACTGTTGCTATCTATAAACCTTTTTAGGGCCTTATTTAGCGATGCTTTTGTTATGGAATTAGTAGAGTTATCTTTGCTATCGATCTATCGGAACTCCTCGATTTCCCTCCTTTCGTAGGATTCGTAAAGTACTATTACGTCGATTATCAGACGCTTTTTAATGGTGGTTTCGAGCTTTGAAAAGCGATCGAAAAGGCTTCTTAAGTTGGTATAAATTACTACCGGGATAGGATAAATGCGTAGTTACCTGCTCATGTGGTTAACGGTCTCATATAGTGTTATACCTATATTAAAGCCCGCCATTATACCATAAACATCCGAAGCTAATACACTTCATGTAATCCTTTTATATTTGACGGAAGTCTAGTAAATTAGGTTGCCAGTAATACTAAATTAGTTTTCCTACCAATTTTTATTGATAAAATTTATTAGGAAGTCGATTTGAAAAGATAAGTCGATGTTATTTGAAATAACCCGTTCGTAAAGACTATGAACTTAGACTTTAAGAGGTAGATTAATATCGTATCAATTCTGCGGTTTAGGTTTCGTATTTACTATTTTAACCTTTTATTTAGTCGATTGAAGTCCTTATCTGTTTGTATTTGTACTTCTACCATAATAAATAAATTGTAAAAAGCTTCCGATTGGAATAAAGTGGTAATATAGCTACCCCATATACGTTGTTCTAATTACCGTTAAGTCCTAGCCTTATTAGTCTTGTCGATTATAGGAACAATAGCTACCTAACCCTTTTAGCGAAAGCTTAGGCCGGTATTAATACCAAATATACAAATTGAAGATTTATTAAAGTTAAATTAATTATATTCCGTTAACGTCGTTACCGGCTTACAATTTTAAAACTTAAAGTTCTCTATTGCTTGCTATTTTAGTGCTATAAATCTAGCCGTTCCGACGAAAGAGGTATCGTCAATTTATATACCCATTATACCGAAGTCCTTTTTTTACGTTATTAATAATTACGGATCGTACATTGAAGACCTAATCGTTAAAAAGGATTTAAAGTGGAATTAATAGGTTAGAAACTAATAGACACTTGATTTAGTTAATTTATATAATGGTTTGACATATTATATTACCGTTTTTAAAGAGGAAATAGCACGTAGCTTCCGCGGCAGTTCTAACAGTACAATCTTTTACAGATCTGTTACTAACTATGTATATTTTCAAGTAATATTACAGCTATTAAATATAAACTTGCCTTTAGTCTTGGCTATTAAACTTGCTGTTAGGGTAACTATCAAACGTTATCTAATTTTCTTTAAATCGTTAACAACTACGTAAAGATCTAGTTTTTACCATTATCGCTGTATCTTTAAACGATTAGTCGTAATTTTTCGTACAGCCGCCCCGTGGTTTTACCTTTAATTTCGTGGATAATCCTTGACTTAAAGATCGTAACATTTAGGTTTTAGAGGTTAAAGTCGGTTTTCGATACAAATTGTATAACACCTTGAATTAGTAAGCCGTCGATTTTGACATTGTCGCTTTCCTTAAAAGGTTTACCGGAAATATTAATAATCCCTTATACCTTAAACTTTACTATTAAGTTTTCTTTATCTTTCTCTCTTTTAATTACTTAAGTAGTATTGTAAATACAGCCCGGTGTATATTCCTTTTTTTAACGTTTCCATTTTTCTTTTAGGGTTGCCCGCGCCGGCGATATTTTATCAGCTTAATAATAACGGGTGGAAAAGGTTCGTGTTGATTCGGTCGTTTTAATTAAAAGGTTTAAGGGTTTTCATTTTTAGTACCTTTAATGTAAGGCTTGACCTAGGTGGTTCGAAAGGATATAAAGCTGTTAACAATTTTAACAACTACTTCAAAAGTTTATAATACTTAATATCTTATATAACCCTTACTATTTGCCTAACTCCCGCTATACGAGAATTTTATTTTACAATGGCAAAATAAGTACATCGATCGTTAAGGGATTGTTTTTGGTATTAAGGGCGTTATTAATTTAGCGACGTGTCGATTCTCTTCATAGTTCCCTTAAAGCTTTGCCATAGGCTATAACACGTTTCTAAGTACTTGCCAAGGGCGGATATTCACTCGTTAGACGTGGGTACGTTCCAAAAACTAAGAGTATGAATAATAAGCCGTTAGGGCCCACGGTATTATTAAAGCCTTTCACTGCCATTTATAGGCGCGCCTCCGAATCCGTAAAACTTCTAATTTTCAACGTGAAAATGCTATACGTTTGGCGAAGTAAGGCTTATGCATTTTTAACCTTTTAGATAATCTAATAAGCTTTTATAAATACCTAATTATACTAAATACCTATTATCTTAGCATCTTCCTAAAACTCCGCCGTCATAGAGTTGGTACCGGTATCGTAAATGACGACGTTAAGTAAATCCAGGTACGTGTTAATCTATTATATCCTTAAAGTTTCCTACGTATCCTTTTATAAAAGAGACCTTAAAAATTTAGCTTTATAAAAAAAGGTTGCGAAGTTAACGACATAAAAAATAGGTTTGTTATCTAAGGAAATGTATTAATAAAGATTTCGTAGTTAAAGTCCTTATCGTTTTTTAGTGTAAATTTAAATCTCCGGGGGGCTTAGGTATACGTTTGATAGTGATAGCATAGTTTTGTAATGGATTCGAAGGAAAATTATTCTATATAGTTATATCATACAAACTTTAGGACTTTATATAGCCTATTACTAGCTAGATAATTGAAACGCCGATGTAATTAATGTATTTCCGGCTTTGTTAAGTTTAATACCATTGCTTCCATGCTTTAAATATAAAACTATAAATACCCCTACCAAAGGGCAGGTAAAATCCTCTAGCCATTCTTAACTAGATCGTTTATTTTGACGTTAACGTTGATGCTGAGAGTCTTTATATCCTTTAAGCAAAGTAAAAAAGGGGTCGAGAACTTAAATATATAAAACGTAATCGTTTTTATAATAGTTTAAACGACTTTTATCCCTAGTAACGATAGCTATTCGCTTGGGCTAAAGCTAACTTTAGATTTACAAGCATCGTAAGATTAATTTTAGTATCTATAGTATTTTCCCTTTGTAATGCTATATACTACGAATAACCTCTTGTTAAATATCTTACCGCTCCAGTGTCTGGTATAATACCTTAAAACGTGTAATCCGCGTAACAATTGTGAATATTAAAGGTTTATAAGAGGTTGAGGATATGATAAAGGCAAAGGTAAGGGTTTTAACTACCTAAACGGTATAACAAGGTATAGTTGGCTATTTACTAAGCCGCCTTACCAAAAATAATGTCTTCGTACCACTTAATTTGTTTAGGAACGTTAACGACGTTAATTAACTTATCGCCTTAACATCTACGACTTAATCTAAGTAATCTTATTTCAATACAATAGGGTATGAGATGTAGTATGCCGCTTCTTATTATTACGTTCGACGAAGGGGTGCCAAGTTAACTAGTAACAAGCCTTACTACAGATTCAATTTCTCTTACTACTATTACGACGATAATGCTTGCGGTTAATAGGTCCGCCTAAATCTTATTAACGCTAGCGTAGGTATTGCCTTTAGTTTAGGGCTAAGGTTAATAGGCCTAACCTTAGGCATTGTGGACGCCTGTATTAACGGACGACGTAATTAACCATCACAAAGTTTTTTTTATTTACATTAGGGAAGCTGCTAACTTAGAAATATATATTAAGCTAATTTAGTATACGTGTTATTACGGTAGAAAAGAGGAGTGTAACTAGTTTAAAAGGCCTTTACCGGCGGCATTTAAGCGTTATAAGACGTATTCGAATTCTTTAACACTCGTGATTACTACCAATACCTGCTCGCGAAGTGTGGCTTCGCTAAAGTGTGCCTTTCCTATTGCCTTTTAACATATTATTAGCTTATTAATTATTTGATTAAAAATATATATTAGTAATTCCTTCCTTTTTTTCCCTTGCTATTATTATAATCCATCGCATAGTGGCCTAATCTATATAATATTACGTTAGGTAAACGTTGTATTCGAAGTAGCCCTTTATACTATCGTAAATTTCACGAAACGTGGTAGCGCTCGTTATGAAGGTTTAATAGTAGTATTTAGCGTAACTTATAAAGATTTCGGAAAACATTAAGTAAAAACCAGAAGGTAAGACCTTTATCTACTTACGAATATTCATAAAAGACATTATCTTAATGTCGAAAAGGTTGTAAGGCTTCCCGTTATACGTTTTTATATTATGTTAAATCTCAACCAAGTCCGTTATAAGTTTAAAATTAATATTAACCATTTTGATAGGTTTTAGAGAAAGATCGCGATAGTTATCCCAATCTTAAATGGTGGTTTTTGGTATTTTAAGCCTTAAATCTTCCTAAACACGGTATTAAAGGTAATTTTCAGTCGCTTGGCTCGAGGGGTAAAGTCTTGTAATGAGACTTATGGTGGGTTTGCGTGCGTAGGCGAATATGAAAAGGGAATATTTTTTAAGTTCTTGATGATTATAGTACTAAGAGTCGATAGGTACTTAAAGGTTTTGAAAAGACTAACTATCTTACTTAATTAATTAGTGTAAAGCGCTAACTTTAATACCTTTGGCCATATTGGCAGCCGCTGCTTAGCGCGCTTTACCACCTCTAAAGGCGTACTCCGCACTGTCACGTGGTGGTACTAAACCGCCAATTAGGTTAACATATTCCTTATCTTGAACACATAAAAACGCTTAACTTATCTAAAGCTAAAGGGAAGGTCCTTTAGATTGTGTATAAAAGTGGTAAGGTTCTTTAACATCTTTCCCTTCTTTTTGAAGAAAGGGTTTTAAAGGTATTTATAAAGTTAGGCTAAGTCGACAAGTTTTTATACCAACTTTGTAATACCCTCAAATGGTATATAAACTCCTTACCATTTAATCTCTACCTTAACCCTTAGCTTAACCTCTTTTTAAACTAAGGTTTATATATTAATAGTTTAGTCGCCAAAAAGGTTACGACAGTTGTTAAAGGTGTAGTTAGGGTCTTTAGTATTATTGTATTCGACGATATAGTAACTGATAAAGTTAATAAGGTGTTTTTCCATTAATTCTTCGTTAAAATCCAACGCTCAAAGGTTTTCGTCGTAAAACTTGGTAAAAGCAATTCCGAGGGCGTCAATTCCCTTCTAGATCTTTAGGGTAAGTACTATCTTAAGGTTTACGGCAATAGAGGACTTGGTAGAGCGTATAGGATGATGAAATTGGTGATTTTAGGCGTAGAAACTTAGTTTTTTTAGCATGAAGTTGCGTAGGAGCTTGACAACTTAGCGAGAGGTCGCGTAATATAGCTTTCTTAACGCGACTTAATGTTTTCACTTAAAGCAGCAAACTTGACGATCGGCATAGTGTAATGAGTAAAAAAAGTGAAGTAGGGCAAAGGTTTGATGTAAAGGGTAAGGTCGGAGTTCGTTATTGGTGTAGGTTAAGGGCGAAGGTTGTTTATTGTTTAGCGTAGGGACTTAGTCGTTTTTTGCAGTAGTAGCACCTGCAAAAGTACTGACTTCACCGTTTGTTAACTTGTCGTTTAAGACTTTTAGCAGTCAATCCTAACGTTTTTCAAAAAGGATGAATTAAATTTTCTTGGTGTTTTTGATAGCGATACCATCGCTAACTGCTAAATTGACGTTGTAAAACTAATACAGCCTAAAAGTCTTCTCTGTTTTCCTGCTGTTATAAGACTGACACAGTACTAATAAAAGCCCTTCGTAAAAATCTTTTCTCTACCCTGTAATGATCACACTAAATACCTGTGGGTAAATAGAAGGTATCAGAGGGTTTATGTTAGTAGTAAGGTAGTAGAGGTAACAAAAGGTGCAATATCAAGAAGATGTGTATTTGTGCTGTAGGATGATCACTAGCCGTTAAGCTATTTAGGTGTGTAGACTGAATACTTAGATTGACAACTGAAGAGCTATGAAGGAGATACTATCTAATGGTGATGACCGTGTCTTTATATATCCGTGCCTTCATACCATCTTCAGTACTGGACCGCTGAAGTCGCTGGTCGCTTCTTGCGGTTCTATGTAGTATCGATTGGACCGCTCTTCGGTCCTTGCGGTCCCAACCCTAACCCTGGGTCCTTAAGAGATATCCCATCTTGATGTATTAGATATCAAGCTTCTGATGGTGTAGCTGGCCGCTGACCTATTCCATGGTCTGCAGTTGGTCCTTGGATTATAGCACCTATCCGAAAACAACCACCCTAGTATAAAATTCCTGTTTCTAAGTCGTACCGTATGATCTGTTAAATAAACCATTACGAAAGCCCTGTCTAAAACTAAACAATTATATAAGGTTAATAATCCATTTTTAAACACCTATGGCTCATTATCGGGCAATGTGTTATACGTATGTATTAAATGCCGTTGAGGTCTTATAATCAACCATATTGGTTCTCACTACGTGCCATAAACTTGATTTAATTATAAATATGCACCATATTTATATAAGTTTATCCATACGCCACGTAAAAGATGACAAGCACTACTAAGTGTTTTGGAGGAGGGTTTCAACCAAATATACTTATAAAGAAAACTCCACCGCTCTATATAACTTTTATTTATAAAATGGAAACACAGATAAAAAAAAGCAACCTTTACCAGAAATCGAACCCCAAGCCAGCCTTCCAATCAAGGCCTTAAGGTGCCTCAAAACTTAGAGACCCCTAACATTGTACTAGCGTGAAAACTGCAGCCTTGGCCAGGCCGTACTACTCGCCTATCTCAGTCCCTGCTCGATGCCTACTCGCATCTAGGATCTTATAGCTCTAAAAGAGTAAAAGGCATATAAAACACATATATCTCGGTTAAAATCCCGTAACGGTAGGGAAGATATACTTTACATCTCAATGAAGGACGTACTTTACAACTTCGATAGAAAAATCACAACTCAAGCCACCTTTTTACCACAGGCCGCAAACCCAAAAACTGTAAAGAATCGTAAAATAGGGTACACCAGTAAGCGGGTGGTGTTCCGTGAAAAGTTTTCTATGAACAGCCAAAAAAAAAAAAAAAAAAAGGTATTTAAAGTAAAGTCGAACGCTCCGCTAAGCGAGCAGAGTGTCAGTATAGGTAGCAACAGCTGAAAAATAAATAAATAAATAGTACCGTCAAATACGAACGCTTATAATAAAGGTTTTTCTTTAAAACGTTAAAGTGCAAAAGGAATCAAACTTGTATTGTAGTACAAGTCTAAATCTGAAGGGTTACATTGGCACAAGACGAGGGATGGAATCGTTGGTTGTGAGGGCTGTTCTCTGGATACACCGCTTTGCAGGCGGTGCATCGAGCTGACGACGATCTCTATAGCCAAGAAGAGGTCGCTGGAATAGATTCAAGTGGTGATAAATCCGATTAAAGATTTTGTAATGGAATAAAATACATGTGTAGTGATGGTATTGAGAGCGGTTGGACCTGAAATGTTTTCTTAAAAGTGGGCACTGTTAGAGTTTACAGTATAGGCCCCCTACCTTCTTGAACAAGGTAGTCTATGCAGCCATGCTAAGAAAGTTGATGTAAGGTCGAAGATGTAATTCAGTTATTAAATTTCAAATCCGTCCATTTATTGATAAGTAATTTTTGGAGCATTTGTAATAATTTATCTACATTTCTATTAATACTCAGGTAAATTTTGATGAACTCTTTTAAAGAATTGAACAAAATTCACCAATGTTCATTAAAATTTATATTAAAATTCCAAATAAGAATATGTTCATTTTAAAGTTTTACGTTTTTTATTTAAAAGCTAGATAATATATCAAACGCTTCGATAAAAGGGCGTAAATAAAGTTTTAAAATCCTTATCACACATGTTGATTTTACGTTAAGTAACACCAAATACTTTTATCCTCTTCTCAATAGTAATAATATAAGTTTACACGTTATTTAACTTGTTATTGATTGAAAATAAGTAAGTCGAAAACGAAGTTTTTTCCTTCATTTTGAACGTCGAACGATAAACCTCCTTCGAACGGTTTTTTAATAATATAATTTATATTGAATTTAGAATTCGAAGAGTAATATATATAGTATATACTCCTACCGGTTACACCAATAATGTAAAACCAGTATCAATCACTGGTATTTATACCGTTGGTTAATAGATTATTGACTACAATAAAGCATGCAACGAATTTATCTTAAATCTTAAAGAAAACTTACACTAATTATAAATTGTATAATGAGTACACTGAAAATAAATTTAACTACATATGTCGTTAAGATAAATATTATTAGGTTTTATACGAGAAAATTAGCTACCTATTCATGTAGTCAAACAACTTAGAAGAAAAAATTTATAGAAAGTAAGTTTATTTACCGTAATGACGATGGAAAAAAAATTAATTATGTAAGAAGGAACAAATATTATTGAAATTATGAATTATTAGAAGTAGAAAAGGAAATAAGTGTTATAGGTAAATTAGTAAAGGTCGGTATTAAAGGGAAACAGTTTTAAAATGTTAGTTCTACGAAAGAATATTATTTCTTAAGGGGGAATGGGAGGGGGCGGCACTAACCTTGATGTCTTTTGCAATACCTTAGGGCGTTCCACGCTAAATACAAGAAACAGCAACTTTCATAACGCACCAGGGTATTCTATGCCGTTTCATAGTAAGTTATTCACCGCTATGAAATACGCTTACTTTTTATAGTGCGTTAAAATGTTTTATATTTACAGGAAACAACACCGGTAGACCAAGAGTAATATTACAGGCTGGTGTTTATTTTTTCATTTAATATCACTGGGAAGTACCTACTATAAAGCCATCGTAGTGCGGCTCTCGCTCATGTTAAATGTATATATGCCGGCGGGAAAGCTTGCAACTTCAGTGTTCCTACTGTCACAGGCTAGTGTCTGGCTAGTATTTACCAGGGGTCTGACCCTAGTAGTTCTTCACGTTCTTACAAGTGCTTTGAAGCAGTTCAGAAGCCGTATGAGAATACGCTCCCACACGTTACGTGACTGGGTTACACCATCTTCTCCAGCTCTGCAGTAGCTTTTAAATATGTGTTTTTTTAATCAAGGTTCATAGATAGAATACGACTACCTTAAGCGATAGCTCCGGCCTTAGTTCTTTTATATATAAATCTCGATTCCTTTTCCGACAGTATCTTGGCTTTTTGTTAACAGTTATAACCTAAAGCTATGTTATTATTCTTCAACTCTTTCAATCTAAACCCTTGATCATTAAAGTAGTTTTTCGATATACGCGTTAAAGAACAGCTTTGAAGAGTTTTGACTACTTAATAACATTATCTTACGGATTAATATAAACGTTTTACCGATATTTTGCGTATGAAATTTATCGAGCAGAATTAAGCCGTTCGATAATACGTTTTACATTTAAAATAACGGAGTACTAACATATTAACGCGTTAAATGATATAATTCGACAACTTAAAATTATCGTTACGCCAACGTTTTCGGGAAAATACTCCTTTAAGAAGGTTTCCCCCACGTATATTACGAACGACGTAAATATTACTTCGATTTTTACCAGGAACCACGTTGATTAACTAAACAACGAAAACTAGAATTCCCTTAATTTATACAAATATATTAATACCGTATTTAGCGAACGCGAACTTTTTGAACGTAAATTACTTAATTCACAGGTTAAGGTTTTCAGTATTAAATTACGATTGTTAACATGAAAAGTTAAAATAATATGTAAGTTACGTAAAATACAGAAGTTTATCTGTACTAAGAAGAATCACTTTTACGTTATTTTAAGCAACTGAAAGGCATTATAAAAAACTTCATGAAAAGTTACCATATCCGCGGAGGTAACGCCGGTATTAACGATTCTAATAACTTTATAATTTTGTTTTACGTTTATTATTATTACCTTAATACAGTCAAAGCTATTATCGTTCGACTTGGGAATATATAGTAAAAAATTTACCAGAGATTTTACGTTTTCTTGAACCTTTCAGGGGCTTTATTCACCTAAGTTAACGGTATAACCTGGAACTCCACCGTTAAATTTGGTATTTTTAAGGGGGTTATTAGTGACACACTAGTCAATACGTTCTTTCCCCTCAATATACCCGCGGGTTATAATGAGTGGGTTGTTCGTGTTTAATTTATCGATTAGCGACTTTACAATCTCTGTATTCATTACGGCGGTATTAACGTTGCTATTGGAATTATTTTACGTAATAGGCATAATAATAGCAACGTAACCGTTCGTAATTACTAGATTCACGTTATTATAACTAACGTAAGCGCTTTTTAAGCCGTTGTTAAGCAGCGCGGCGCCTAGGTTAACAATTCGGAACTCCTTTATCGAAAGAACATTATGTTATATTTACGATACGGCGCGAACTATTATTATACCCATATCTAGCCGTTAGACCCGGCGTAATGCTTGAACGGATTTAACGCTAAAATTACTATAGAAATTCACCTTACCTTATTTAAAAATTCTATTAACCTGTAAAAGAGAAAAGCCTAACTTTTGTATATAGTCGCCTATAAAAATA
Organism: Anisogramma anomala; assembly: GCA_038502455.1. NCBI lineage: Eukaryota > Fungi > Ascomycota > Sordariomycetes > Diaporthales > Gnomoniaceae > Anisogramma > Anisogramma anomala. The sequence goes on along the minus strand of JASMMZ010000003.1, from coordinate 11,324,655 downwards.
AATAAAATTTCGATTTAATCTGATAAATTTGTTTTAACTTTGAGTAGCTTTTTGTTTATAATAAATTTACCTTCTAATTTTATTTATTCCATTTACATTTTAGTAAACATAGATTATAAATATTATGAAGTCGCGAATCAGTAATTTTTCAATCGCTTAAAGTAACCGTATATTTCTATTTCATTTCGATAATTCAGCAAAGCTACGTACTATGTACCCGGTTTTCCTCTACAACTTATTATCATAAATCTTTTTTTAAATATCTACCTTAATAAATACCTTTACCGAATATAAATTTATCTGTGTTGAAATATACAATAGGTACAGTTACACAGAATACAACTCAACAGTAGGGCCAACAGAGCCAATAGGGCCAACTGGGCCAACGGGGATAGTCAGTACTTAGTACAAACTTCAAGTACCAAATTCCTCAACACTAAAGAATAAGAAATTCGCCGGAGTTTTAGATATCACCACTAGCACTAGTGTTTTACTAGTGCAAGTATTGGTATTGAATAGTACAGAAGATCAGTACGTAGATGCTGCCTGAGCTAGTATTTATTAGTATGGAGGAACTAGTATTTACTAGTATATACTAGTATTGACTAGTAAAGGAGTCTCGATCCTGATCGAGATCCTTATGAGGATGTACTTGATTATGACTTGAACATATATCAAGTCCTCCATGTATAATATAGAATACTTGAATATACAAGCCTACACCATATCTTTTTGTGTAGTACCTTCAACAATATCGTCCCTCTTTTATAATTCAATGTTATTTTAGGTAAGCTTTCAATAAAGAATTAATAAGTTATTTACGTTTTTTTTTTAAAAAAAAACATATATTAATTTTAGAATAAGTAGATAATTATCGCGTTTGGAAAAGGGGGTTTGCGCTTACATAAAAAACGCTGAAAAATGTCAATGCTATCACATTTCACATTATTTTACAGAAGGTCTGTAGGGACCGAGCCGCTACTACGCGGCTGGCCGCCGTTTCACTCAATGATATGAAAAAAAATACTTGTTCCGAAACTATTCAGTTTCGTTAACAATAAACTTTTTGGCAATCTTAAGGAGTTTACCCCCTTATTCTATAAAGCTTTTAGTAATGATTTATCCCCTTACCGATTCGAAATAAATTACGAAATATTTTTCCATACCGATAATTAAAACTAACTTTTAAAGATTTAGTAAGGTTTGTTATACGGTTTGTTGCATGGGGGACTTCTTTTATTACGAAAGACGTTAACCGATCTATTTGATTAGGTCTATATTTAAGTAAATAGCTTTTTAACTGGTACCCCTGTACTTTTCGTTAAAAAACCTGAATGTGGATTAAGTTTTTATATCGATTGCGGCCAACTTGACTTTATTATAAAGGTAAATCGTTACCCGTTTCAATTTATTCAAAAATTCTTATAAATATTTCCTAAGTTAAGTAATTTACTAAATTTGATATTAAAGTTGTTTTCCATAAGTTTTGTATTAAGGAGGGAAACGGGTCAAAAATCGTATTCCATATATATTTTGGATTTTTCGAATAGCCTAGTACTCTTTTTCGTCTTTTTATTACGTTAGCTACCTTTTAATGGTATATTAACAATTTGTTACGCCCTTCTTTCAATATTCTTCATTTTCCCTCCCTCTACAATATATTTGTTAATTTAAAAGATATCTTTAACGATTATAACGCTAAGTTTAAATAAGTTTCTAACGCCTTAAACGCCGCAAAACTCAACCTCGATATATTTCAATACTAATTCGGCGTTTTAAAAACCAAATATTCAGGATTCTTTATCAAGGTTAACGATGGTGTCTGTATAAACTAGGACAAACTACGTGCTATCCGGTAATAGGTAGCTTTTACGTTAATTTTGGGCGAACGTTTTTTTAAATTTATTGACTTTTACCGGCATTTTATTCGTTACTATTTGACAATTATTAGGCCGTTGTTTTAATTAACCCGTAAGGTACCCCTTTTTGTTAAGGAGCAGAGAAAAAAGTCGCTTTCGAACGGTTTAAAATTAGCTTTCTTTTTAAACTCATTCTAGTTTCATAAAACCCCGACTGTAATACCTTTTTAAAAGCTGATTATTCTGGTTAGACTGTAGGCGATGGCATTTTTTAACGCAACGATCGCGGTAACCTACATCTAATAACGTATTAATTTCATCGTTTATCTTCCGTTCAATATAACTACAAAATCTATAATAAGGAGTTACTCGGAATTATAAATTGTTGAAAGGTATAAAACTTGAAGTTCCGAGGTACGGAATATCCGTTTACGATTTGAATAAATTTTAAAACAATGAAATGCTTTATAACTATATAACCCTCTTTTAAATGACAAATCTGTTGGTTTGAATTCTTTTTTCTCTTTCGTTTTTGGTTGGTTTATAATAAGGCGTCAAATCATATACAACCTAATAGGTTATTTTATGTAAATTAGGATATTTTAAAAGGCTTTTCCGCCTTATATCTTCTTGGTTGAAAATTCTAATCATTACGCTCTTAATAGGTCGTTCCTGATTTGCTCCCACATATATATATATCTCAGTTAATCGTTACCACCGAATTCATTATAAAAGGTCACGAACTTTTTACCAATATTATTTGAAAATTATTAGGACGTCGTTATTACACGCGATATTATTTACTCTCAACTATTTTGTATAATATCTATAAATTATTGATATTTTCCTACCGATATTTTTACTGTCGACAACTAGATATTAAAGGTTATAATTTCGGAATATTGAATAAACGACGATTAGGTTTTATGGTTTCGCTACCGTATTAAGGTATCTGCTTGAGAGCCGTTTATTACCGCGTTAATTGAAGACACCTACAATTTACTTTTTATTAACTGTCACGGTCGCAACTTTATTATTATTATATTTTTAACGATTTTCTTTCAATATAGTTCATATCGTATAATCTGCCGTTTTTACCAAAACTACGATGTTTATAGGCGTACGGCCCATTATAAATATTGACGAAAAGGAGTTTTCAAACACTTTTCAATTTTTGAACGGCTTGAAAACGAGCATTTTTTCGATTTTATAATTAATTTTCCCTAAAAACGTGTCGACGACTTACGTTACCTTATAGTTATTACGGATCGATTTAATGAAGCCGTTAACTTCAAGGTTATAATTATTATAAACGCCGAAACTTATGTAGAGCAGCTTTTAAGCTATTATTAGTGATTTTACAATTTGTTTATACTATTGTTGGTAACTAAGAATCGAATTGAACTAATGAATTTTAAAAACGTTTTTATGATTTTACCGGGATAGAATAACATTTAAACATTTCCTTTTACCCCGAAACCGACGGTATCATCGAACATATTAATTAAAAAAATTCATAGTATTCACGTTTCTTTATAGTTTATTTTTATTTTTCCTAAAGCTGTTTATTACCTTGTTATCAATTAGTATCATATAATAAAAATACGATTATTGTCGGTATTAGGTTTTTGAAAAAAAATTACGATTATTATATTGACCTTATACAATTGGTATAACGTTCTTTCGCTCTAATTATAATATCACACGCGCGAAACGAAGATTTCGTTTAACTTTTTCATAAATTTACAAAGTTAATACAAATCTTAATAACTCCTACATAATAACGTATAAAGTAAGCCGCTAATGAATAGTATTCCCCTTAAAACCGTTTTCGAGTCGGTAACAACGTTAAACTCCTTTTTAAAAACTATAAGCCGGACGAATTTTTTGAAACGTTAAGTTAACTTTACAACAAGTACCATATAATACGTGTAATCAACCTTTATATTGTTAAATTAAACATGTGAAAAGCGAAATACCCTCAATTTCAAGTAGATTAACTTATTCGAAACGCTTCGGAATCGCTTCGAAGCTAGTAAACCCACGAATTTCAATCGTAAGTTATTAACAATATCGATGATAATAGTGAAACGAAACCAGAATACCACATGAAAAATATTTTACGAATTTTTTATAAACCTTAAGCTGGTCATATCCAGCTTTATGATCTACCGAAACGATAGGTTTTGGCTAAGTGGAAAGCTACATATATATAACGTAAAATCCCCTTTTAACTTATTTAATATCGTAGGATTTAATGCTTTCGAATGACGTTATAAATTAGACGAATATAACTATAGGAATTTACGATTTACCTGTAAACGGATTTAATATTTCATACTTTATATTATGGGACGAAGTGACGTAAAAGTTGTTCTTTTATTGGTACTAAGTATAAACGTGATATAGTATTAATGAAAACTCTTGAAATAATAATACCTGCAGTGCAGTAGGTTAACTTTACTTACATTAAAGTTGATTATACTAACTGAAAGCTGAGTGAATTGTTTTGTGCGGGCCTACTGTAATTGAATATAAGTTAAGTGCAGTATGGCTCCACTACATACTAGGGCATAGGCCAAGCAAGTGGACATACGAATTACTGTACAGACCGGCTAGCGGTCTGCCAAACCTAGAGCAATACATCCACCACCTGAGCACGCAATACTACTGTTACTTCGACCAATCGAATCGACAACATTTCAACATCTTTATCCCTACTAATACTGATGATTTATTATTGAGTTAAGCATAGATTGGCTAAGTAGAAGAAAAAGCTACTTTTTGGTTACTTTCTACGTTCACAATAGCGGTTAGGGTAGAGGAAAGATTTTTGCGAAAGGCTCCTACAAACTGCGGCGGTTTTTACGGTATTTAGTAGAGAAGACTTTTATATTACAGAGTCTTTTTACGGCAGCTTAGAGGTAGTGACGGTATCGTTATCGAAAACAATAAGAAATCTTTATTGATATTTTTTGAAGAAAAGTATTGATATTGACCACTAAAAGTATTAAAGATTGTCAAATTGGCAAACAGATAAGTTAGTACTACTGCAGGTGCTACTACTGTAAGAAAAACGACTTAGTCCCACAGCTAAAATAACAAATAAGCTTCAAATTTTACCTATAATAACAAAAGATATTCGACTTTACCCTTTATACTAAACCTTTGCCTCTACTTTACTCTTTTCACTTTTCCAACACCAATTTAATCGCCAAGATCTCTAATTTGAACAAAAATAACAGGAAATACTAAGTAGTGCCAAGAAAGCTACATCGTGCGACATTAAGCCAAATTATTAGAATCGCCAAGTTCTTATACGAATTTACGTTAAAACACCAAGCCTCCACGCCCCAGATTTCTAAGCCCTCGCTCTACGCGTTCCACATAAGCTAAAATGCTAAGATAGCTACCGCAAGCATTTTGAAGCCATTACCGACTCTTCTTAGAAAGTAGCAATTAAGGCCATCGGATATCTCTTTGCCAAACACTATAATTATAAACTTTAGGGATAAAACGTTGATAATAACTTAACTGAAGAACACTTAACCAACTTTTTCGGCTGTTACATTTTCGACTACGATAAAGGTGAAAACCTTAACCGCAGTGATTACTCTTTGTACAAGTACCGTGATTTTTTCGACGATTGGACTATTAATACGTGGAAAAAAATCTAAAAAAGTGTCAAGTCAAAACTGAAGGAAGACCTTAAGAGTCGAGGGATTTACATTTCAGAAAAGAGCTTTACCAAGCTAACAAAGACTCTTTTCGACTTGGCTTAACTTGAGGAATACCTTAAAAACACACGTCCTAATGGAAAGAGTGTTAAATAACCTTAACACCCCTACACACGATCCAAGGGACCTCCCTTTTATCCTTAGCGAAATTAAGCCTTTTTACGCGCTGAAGATAAGGAACCTGTTAACCTGTTGAGCAGCCTAGCACTATTATGCGGAAATATAAAGTACTCTTGTAATGGTGACAGGGCGCGCGAAGTAGTGGCCGTCCATATGGCCAGAGGGATTAATATTAGTACTTTACACCAATCAATCAATCAAGTAAGATTGTTAAGCTTATTAGAACTTTTAAGTCCTTCTTACTCCTTAACACTTTAATCAAAATCACCAAACCCTCTAAGAACTCTTTTGCAGCAGGTTTGCTTATATACGTAAGTCCAATACAGTTCATATTACAGGACTTTACTCCTTGGATTAGGTAATTGGCAATTACCCTTAGCATTGTGCCTCGGTAGCTTTAAGACTTGAACTACTAGGAAACATCACTAATTAAGACTGTGATAATTATTGCTAATTGCCCCTAAAACCTGTTAAGATAGTTAATATCAATTATAAGCTTTTCAAATACTTCGCTAAGATATGAAACGACGTAGAAAAGTATAATGTCAAGCCTTATAAACTTTTACATACTAAGATATTACCCTTTTTAAACATTTGTAAATAGATAGAGGTTCACACTTTTTATTTTCATTTACTATTCCCTCAAATTCTTACAAGACACACCAAGGACTATTACCTAACTTTCTTAACCCGAACAACTACCTTTTGCTAAGTTTACGACAGTATAAAGAGCTACTTCAAATACGACGTTCACTTTACCTAATACCATATAAACTGGGCTACTATACGGTGGACTACGATAATAGCGAAGAAGAAATAGGAGGAAACATTTATGGATATATTTAACCCAATGTTTTACAAGTTGATATTATACTAGAAAGTGATGGGGAGAGCCTACGCTGGCGAAGCTACACTTTTTAAACAGGTACGGGCAGTTGTCATGGACCTTAACAAGTTAAACTACGACTTATAACATCCAAATGCCACCTGCAAAGGCTTTTTTAGGTAGTTACATTCCTTGTTTACAATTATAATAGAACGTACATCAAATTCGCTTAATATATACCCCCACGCCGGTAATTCCCCTGACGTAAATTAAAAAGACCTTACGATAATTAATTATGTCGATTGCAAATACGGCTATAGACGCTTTTACCGCCTAAGGTTCAGTTTATTAATTATAGATTAAAGTTTGTAGCCACGTTGGCTATAATAGAGCCGAAATTTAAGCGGATCTAGTAAACTTAATCACTATCATCATGGTAATTATAAGAAATATTGAATTTATGGTAAGTTTGACTATTAATTAACTCGGCACCCTGTAGCCGAGCAAAATAATAAAAAGGTAATATACTTCATCCAATAACCTAACACTTTTAAATAGGACTACCTAAAATAAATTGTAAACTTCGAGGGTGACAAGTCTATTTACAGTGATAATACCCCTATGTAAATGAAGTAGTATAAAGATATTGCTCTTGTCGCGGCTTGGTAATTAGTCAATTACGCTTTTCTGTACCGTTTAGGTGGTAAAAACCCCTACTTTTACCCTAACAAAGCCTCTAACCCATTATATACCTTTAACCTTCGTAATATTTATACGGACCACACGTTTTAAGGTATTATACATGATATAAGGGTAATGAGGTACTTAATAAAATATTATTCACAGTACGTAACATTACGAAACAAGAGTACTATAATTACTGAAATTGATCGTTATAATACTAGTAAGGCCAAAGCTAACTTTAAACCAGACGAATAAATATCTTTATTAAAGAAAACGGTAATTTAAATCATTGTAAAATCGATTACGTTTCATATTCTTAAGTTTGTTACCCTTCTCCTTTTTTATTTAAAGAATATGAAAACTCTTAGCATCAACGTTGACATTAACACCAACAAGTTAGTTGAAACCGGCTAAAGTTTTCCTTTTTCCATTTAGTAGGGGTATTTATAGTTTTATCTTTAAGGTCTTGAAATAATAATATAAAACCAGACGAAGCCATAAATACGCTTATTATATAATAGTTTTAATTATCTAATCTTGAACAGGCTATATACAATTTTAAAGTTAGTAGAGCTTGAAAATATTGATATCTTTTCCTTAAAAGCTATTCAAAAACTTTACTATTATTACCAAATGTAAACCTAAACCCCTCGAAAATTGAAATTTACGTTAAAAGACGATAAAAACTTCAATTAGGAGGTTTTCATAGATATATTTTACTTAAATAACAAGCCTATTCTTTACCTTGTTAACTCCTCAACTTAGTTTTACGATGCCAGGTTTTTTAAATCCTTTTCGATAAAACACACCTGAAAAATGTTAAGGATAATATATATTAATACGTACCTAAGCTTGCCTAACGTTATTGTTTACGATACCATTACCAACTTTGAAATGGTGGAATTTTAAGAAAATGTTAAGATAATGGGTATCTAGTGTAAATAGGTGCCTATAGAGGCCTAATAAAGAATTAGAAAGATTAAAAGAGTATACGCCTTACTTCTCCGAATGTATAATATATTTATGTTTAAAATTGAAAGCTTTACGGATTCGAAGGCACGCTTTTAAATATCAGTAAAGGGCTTAAAAGATATTGTGTGCCCTAACGGCCTAATAACAACGTTACTGGTCTTTAAATAGTACCTACGCCTGACGAGTAAATATTCGCTATTGGTAAGTACTTAAAAGCAAGCTACGGCTTAAGGTATAATATTAAAGGAATTACGGAAGGAATTAGTACGCCGCCAGATTAACGATACCTTTAACACCAAAAACGGCCCTTTAACAATCGACGTACTTGCTTTTCCATTATAGAGTAAAGTCGTTATATAGCGGAAGCCGAGTAAATAGAAAGGCCAATATAAAACCTTAAGTATCGTTAACTTTAAAGTATTTATTTAAACTGATAACATTTCTGTATCTTGCCGAATTACCAAGGTTAAGCTTTATATTGAAGCTTTTAACGATAAAGATCCTTAAGCCAAACGATCAAACTAATACGAACCTTCTCTATCCATTATTGATCAGCCGATAAAACGCTACCGGCGCGGAAGACCCCTGTAAAAGAAGAACGTTAAAGAGGAGGAATAAACACCGGGTCGTATTTAAAATAATACTTAGGTAAGCAGAAAAGAGAATAATAACGAAGACTTGGCCCTGAAACTTCGAGTATAAATCATTATTAAAACTTCCGGCAAACCTTTTAGGGAAAGCGAAAAGGTTAAGATTAACGGTTTACTAACACGAAAAGTTATGAAATTCGTACTGGAAACCGATTTTAACCTTTAAAACTTAAAAGTTACGATCTTTAAGTCGAGGATTATTTACAAAGTTAAAGGTAAAACCATGGGGCTGCCGTACAACAAGTTTCGTCTAATCGCTTAAAGATACAGCGATAAAATCAAAGGTTCGATATTTATGTAATCGCTGACTATTTGAAAGATTAGTTAACACTTAATGATTGTATTAATAGTAAGTTTTCTAGTTAAATTTCAAGCAAAGTTTACGCTTAATAATCGAGATATAATGACAGCCTATACGTAATCAGCAACGGATCTATAATGGATTATACAATTAAAATTTCCATAGAAATTACAGCCTATATACCGTTCAGAAACAGTAAGTCGATAAATGAAACCTTTATACGGATGAACTAAAGTAAACGTCAACTGGCTTTAAAATTACCAATCTTATTTCAATCACGATTAGGTATAAAGTCTTTGATATATGACCTGTACTTATTAGTAACGTAAAAAAAGAAACTTCGGCTTAGTGGATATATAGACTAACAATACTTTTTTTCGTAGGAACGGCTGGCTTGGTGGTATTAAAATAATAGGCGATTAAGAATTTTTAGTTTTGGAATTGTAAGCTAGTAATAATGCTGGCAAAATATGATTAAATTAACTTTAAAGGATCGTTAATTTGTATGTTAAGTATTAATACTAGTATTAGGTTTTGTTAAAAGGGCTAAGGCATTGATTTCGCTATAATTGATAAGACTAACGTAGCTAAGGCTTAACGATACCTAGAATAGCGTGTTTGGGGCAGATATATTGCTACTTTATGACAACCAAAGGCTTTTTACGACCTTTCTATCACGGAGAAAATACTAGATATAATAAGCAACTACTTTAACCGGTTTAATAAAAGGATTAAGTAGCAGATGCGGAATCTGAACCGAGAAATTAATATAGTTATAATCGATCTGTCGAAAGCCAAACTAATAATATTTACAAATGAGTCTTTTACAAATAACACCGACTTATATTTACAAATCGGCTTCATAATAACCCTCGTTAATAAAAATAAGCGGGGGGACCAGTTTAGTATTATCGGATGCCCAATCTACCACACCTCTATTCAATATAAAAGGATTATATTAAGTATATTAGTTTTAAGGATCTAAGATATTATATTAGGCTTCGATATAGGCATAGTATTATGGGAACTACTAAATGTTATTACTAAATAGCTAAAGATTCCTTTTATCCCGGTGGTAATCTGTATCGACTCGAGGAGCCTGTTTAAATTCCTTTTGAAAACCAAAACGACTAGCGAAGAACGCCTGATAATCAACGTATTAATACTCCACGAAGCCTACGAATGGAGGAAAATTAAGGAATTACGATAAATTAATGGAAAAGATAATTCTGATAATACCGTAACGAAGGTATCACCGAACAAAGCTCCTAAAAGATTTGTAGATAACAATTAGCTAACTATACATATTAAGGGCTACGTTAATAAGTCATCCGGAACGCCAAAATCATGTGACGGAGGTTAGTAATATGTTATCCAACTAAAAGACTGCCAGGGAATTAACGATATTAACTTATTTAATTGATACGGCTAAATTAGGGGACTGCACAGGTTTATGATGGAAAAACTTTTTGTAGGAGTTGATAAAGACGAACCTTATAAATGTAGGTAAATCAATGTAAATTAGGGTTAATTTTCATGCAATTAGTTATAATTCGATACGAAGGTCAATTAAGATTAATAGAGGTCTGGCCAGTTAACGAGATCGCTGTTTAATACTTGCCGGAAAAGATTGGTTAACCACACTAACGCGTACATACAAACTCAAAAGCTACTAGTATTAAAATAGTAATACCTGTAGTATAGTAGGTTAACTTTACTTATAGTAAAGTTGAATATACTAATTATAAGTTGAGTATATTATTTTGTACGGGCCTTCTGTAATTGACTACAAGTTCAGTATAGTATATCCTTACTTTATACTAGCGTACGGACCAAGAAAGTGGCTATACAAATTACTGTGCAAACCGGCTATCGGTCTGCCATACCTAGAACAATATAACTACCTCCTTATTACGCAATACTACTGTTACTTCGACCAATCGAATCGACAACGTTGTAACGTCTAAAGGTCTACCAATAACGACCGAATTATGGAAAATTCATTGAATATATCTTTGAATTTTTCGTCTTTATTTTTACCTAGAAATTTCTTACCTATTTCGACTAGCTTACCGAACTTCGCGTCAATACGGATTAGTTTAACGTTAATACATTCGAATATCTTGATAATCCTTTTAGTCGCCTTTAATTTTAATCCATACCAGTTTATTAACTATATTTTCCATGCTTCTCTTTTCATATAAAAACTTACTCGGAAACTACACTTTTCGATTAAAAGTTATACGGCCTGTAGACCGCCAGAGCTTATATGATTAATAAGTATAGAACCCGCCCTGTTTCGAATATTTACCTTGTTTAACGTAACGTGCCGAACTCTTATTGCTTTCTTTACGGCGACGATCTAAGTTCGTACGCTTTTTATCCGGTTGTTAATACTTAGTGAGCGGCTTGCGAATACCTTGATTTACCTCGTTTTTAAACGTTGAACACTAAATAGACTTCAAACAGTTTTTCTACAGCTTCGTTTATATCGGAATTCAGGTCCAAAAGCGTATACAAATAACTAAAACTACCACTTGTAACACTGATAAAATAAAGGAGATATTGGACGTTAATATCTAACCGTTCATTAGCAACTTATTCGCGGTTATACAGATATAACTTACCTTTCGTTTCCTGATAAACCTTTCGAAAATCATACTTTATATAATATAAGTGCTTTAAGTACGTTTACTTGCGGGTTTTATTATAATATATATTTATAATCAGTAAGACTGAGAATTATAAGTTTATTAATAAAGATTAAATAGCTTTTGAGCGAAGTAAACTTAAGTTTTTAATAGCCTTGTTAATCTTTACAGTTAATCGGATATTCATTTTCAAAAAGAATCGAAGACAAATTTAAAGTCTTATTCAATTCAAACTTAATATTAGGACGTATTAAAATACTAATAGTGGATTATAAAACGATTTTGTATATTTAAGGAAAGGGGTTTACTAGCCTATTTATAAGAGTGGATAGGACTTTAAATCACCTTTTATACGAAATTACAATATTTTGAACCGTTTTGGAGTGGTTGTTTCGTACTAATCGCCTTACGTACCCTCCTCATACCGCATATCTCCGCGTAAAAAGAAAAAATGGTGTTTCGAGGTATTTTAAGTGTATTATTAGCTTTTTAACAGCTACTTCATCCCCTCCATAATTTAATCAGTTTTGTGGTTTAGTAGTCAAAACAGTTGCTTCCTATAGTGAGGGTTTTGAGTTCGATTTCTAACTTAACCTTTTAATATAGTGAAGACAAGTGTAGTTTTGTTTAGTAAATCTTTTTTTTTAAAGGGAAGTATGTTAGAGGATAATATTATAAGCTAATGCCTAGCTAATATTTACCAAGAGTCTAACCCTATTAGTTATTCACGTTTTTATAAGTACTTTAGAGCAACTTGGAAACCGTATGGAAATACGTTCCCATACTTCACGTGACCGGGTTGTACCATCTTCCCCATCTCTGCAGAAGCTCCCAAGTAGGGGTTTCTCCTTTCTCTTCATCGAGGTTTATAGACAGAATCCGACTACCTTGAGCAACAGCTCTAGCCTTAGTCCCTTTATACCTACCCTACAACTAACTTATTCGAAAATTACTTTTTCCAAGTTATACCATACAATCCATTGAACAAACTATTACAAACAAAAGCCTTATCTCTAACTAAACAATTATACAGAGTAAAAAACCTCGTCCTATACACATGTGGCCAATTTTCGAGTAATGTATTATATTTGTATATTGACTGCCGATAGGGTCCTATAATCAACCGTATTAGTCCTTACTACGTGCTATAAACATAGTACAAACTACAATTATATACTATATTTGTATAAGTATGTCCACGTGCCACGTTAAAAAAACAGGAAATACTACATATTTTAGAAAAGGATTTCGACCTAATATATCTGTAAAAAAAAGTTTATCGCTCTTTACAACCTTTATTTATAAAACGAAAATACAAATAAAAACTTTTTCCAAAAATCTAACCTTAAGCCAGCCTTCGAATTAAGGCTTTAAGATATGCTATAATTTAAAAACCCGTAAGAGCATGAAAACCATAGCCTTTGTCGGGTGGTACTATACAGCTATCTCAGTTTCCTTTCAACATCTATTGGTATCGAAAATATAATAGCCCTGAGAGAGTGAAAGATTTATAATATATATATATATATATTGGTTAAAAGTCTGTAACTATAGAAGAAACATATTTTACAACTTGTTCTACGTATTATCCCTTTGTCACTAGCCGTAAACCTCAGAATTGTAAAAGAATCGTGAAATAAGATACACTATTAAGCGGGTGGTAAGCCGAAAAAAGTCATCTTTGTACGGTTAAAAAATATATCCAAAGTAAAATCGAATGCCCTGTTAACCAGTCAGACGCTGGTATAGGTGGTGACGGCTTATAAATAAATGAAGAAATAAAGCCATTATATGCGAGAGAGCTTATAATACAGGTCTTTTCTTAAGACTTTAAAGCATATAGGAAATCAGACTTTGGTTGTATCGTAATATAAATCCAAGTTTAAAAGGCTACGTTGGTATAAGAAATGAGGGATGGAATCGTTATTTATAAGGGTTGTTCTATAAATACACCGTTACGCAGATGGTGTACCGGGTCGACGAAGATCTTAATGGCAAAAAAGGGTTGACGGAAAATATTTAATTGGTGATAAAGCCGATTAGTGATGTTGTGGTGAAATGGAATACATATAAAGTGATGATGTTAAAAGTGGCTGGACCTGAATTTTTTTCTTGAAGGTGGATACTGTTAGAGTTTACAGTGTAAGCCCCTAATATTTCTTAACAAGTTGGTCAGTGTACCCATGTTAAGAAAGTTGATGTCAGTTCAAAGATGATAGGCTGGTGTTTAAGGCTAGTAGGCGCCAAGAATCTAGTCTTAGTAATTACCATACTTTCATGATACTCCTATACTACTCTTAAGTTTATTTACGTCATGTGAAGAATCACATAACTAGGTCATACCTTATCGCTAGCTCTATATTATCTCCTTAATATGGGCTTCTTTTCCTTCTTCATCGAGAATTATAAATAGTATCCGACTATCTTAAGTGACAGCTTTGGTATAGTTCCTTCACAAAACACTTATCAGTATTAATAAACATTCAGACGTTACAACGTTATCGATTCGAAATACAGTCGAAATAATAGTAATATTGAAATAGTCAGGTAGTAGATGATATATTCTAAGTTTGATAGGATGCTATCAGGTATTTATACTACTTTATCTAGATAGTTGCTTGGCTCGAGCCCCACATTGAAATGGGTACTATACTGTAATTAATTTTCGGTGGTAAAGTTAAATTTGACTATACTGAACTTGAATGCTATTCCAACAGCTCCGGTATTTTATAATTTATTCAAATCACATTAAATTTAACTTGTATTACTAGAAAACAGTTTATTACTGTTGCGAACATTAACAATAGCACTATAGCGAGTACTTTTGTACATAAAAGTATAAATGTTATGAGTATTCGTATCATTTTTTTTATTGCTACAGCTGAAGAAACACGGGGTAACTCGTTGGTTGTTATAAGAGAAAATAAAATATATTTATTCTTTTAGTAACCTCATTCCTTATTATGAAAATTGTTGGGAGTTCTTTATCGTTGAGAAGTAGTCGATTCGAATCTCTGTGATCGAAATAACTAGTACTGCATTGAAAGTGGGGATGAGTTACCTCTAAGTTTAACAGACCATTAGCCAGTATACAAGCTAATTAATATAGTTGACTGTTTTGGCCCGTGCCTCACTTTGAAGCGAGCACCTACTATACTAGACTTGTAGTCAATACCATACACTACAGTTAATCTGCAGTCAATACAATCAACTAATTGTTAGTATATTTGACTTAACTGTACTTCAATTAACTAGTATTCCAACACTGTCCACTTTTTGTTTTTGTACGCAAGCTAATATGACTAATCACTTACTTACGGTAAGCTTCGAATTTCCTCCTCAATACACATTCCAAACCCCTATTAATTTCAGTCAATTTGCACTAAAATTGACATCAATTACAGCCTTCTACCTCAAATTTCCAAGCTCTTCGTTTCTCAACTTCCATACACAAATTTTTCGATACAAGCTTATACGTATCATGTATTCTACCAATTGCGTACCCTTTTCCAGTAATTTCAAGTACTACCACCACCCACATTATCACTATCATTACCCTAATAATCTTCGAATTTATTAGTGTATCTTTCTTTCTTTACGTTACATACCGGGTGGTTTACGTAACTCACGATTCGTATGGTTGACGTATTACTATTTACAAACCTTTTCAAAAAAATCTATTAGGTATAGCCTTAATTATAAAGTTAGCAAGGTTATTTTTTCCTTTGATCCACCGAAATTCATTGATTTATTAAACTTTGTATACCTCTCTTACAACCATTAAATTTATTATCAAAGGTTTTCCATTAGTGTTGCCAAACTTTAACAAATACTTGTAAAAGCTTCGAATATATATATATATATATAATTGCAAGTATCGCAGGTAGTTATAACTATCTAGTAATAATTTTTAACTTACCATCAATTATCATACTGATATCGAAACCTATCATTATATCGTAAATTTCTA
The DNA here is from genome assembly GCA_038502455.1 of Anisogramma anomala. NCBI lineage: Eukaryota > Fungi > Ascomycota > Sordariomycetes > Diaporthales > Gnomoniaceae > Anisogramma > Anisogramma anomala. Next base: position 11,308,885 of record JASMMZ010000003.1, on the reverse strand, counting down.
AAACCAATACCATTTATATTACACGCTTATGCTTACAACATATTCAATATTAAAAGTTATTAATAATCTTCAATTTCTTCCCAATATTCTCTTTGTTAATGAATATTATAAGAAATCCGATTTATTATATAACGTTAATATTTGTTATGACCCAGATAACGGTTGGGTCAGGAAACAGTCCAGTAGGCAGCTGAGCCACTCAGAGCCAGGTGTCTAACATATCAGGTAGGGAACACACATATCTTATGTCAGCAACCCAGGGATAGGGTTACGCCTAAGAAGAATTAAGATATAGGTAGCATAGGCAGGAGATCGCCTATGCCGCCTACCAACATAGGCAAGTGATCCCAGACTGAAGAGCTGGATATATAAGGAACAAATTCTCTAGGCATTTCCTAGATTCAGTAGATAGCTCTTCAGTTATCAATCTAAGTATTCAGTTTACACATCTGAATAGCTTCATGACTTTTGATCATTACTTGCACGGTTTCGATATTGTTTACTCAGTACCTCTGCTACCTTATTGATAACACAAACCCTCTAACACCTTCTATATACAAACAGTTATTTAGTGTGATCATTACAATATTACTCGTGAAAGAATTATTTAAAAAAATTATTAACTTCGTTGTCATTAAATTTACTATAATTATATTAATACATTTTCCTCCATCATCTGTTTAGCACCAAATCCACCCATTTAACTTACTAAAATCTTCGTTTTATAAGTATTTAACCTGGACCGTAATTAACAGGTTATACAATGCTTCTGGTTAACACAACGTAACAATATAAGCTGTACACGCCCTCTACTCCAAGTATGATTACACTTTTACCTCGTCGGACTTATTAATCATTGTCAAACTCTTAATTTACCGTTTTTAAGACCAATCTAATTAATAACGTTGTAATGTTTGAAGCCCTATTAATAAGGTTAAAACCAAAACTACAAACCGGTTATACAAAAAGTTGCGGTTGATCGTTTAAGGATATGGTAATAAATGCAAGAGTGTAATTTTTACTTCATCGCCAATAATTCAAAAGATTAGGCCGCTTTTAATCGTCGTAATTATTTCCAGTTTACCTGTTAACGTAAGCAATGAGTTCCCTTTTATTAGCCGTAATATAACGTAAGCATATATATAGTTTATTATGAATTTTTAACGGATTTTATTATTGGAATTGCTGAAAGAGTTGAGGAATAAGTTTTCAGCTGGTACGCTAATGTATTATATTGAAGTTTCGTACGAATTGGCTGAAGAAGGTGTCTATTACTTCTTAATGTACTAAATGTATTTTTAAAATGAATTTTATATAAAATCTTTAACATTTAATTCAGTTTTATGAATTACATAAAGAAAAGACTTTGGTATTGTTAATATTTAAATTAAGTATAACTTTTTTTTCTTTTAGAAATGTTAAATTTATAATAGTGAAAAGCATATTATCGAGAAGTTTTGCCTTAAGAAGAAAAACTCAATGAAAATATTGATTAAAGGAATAAAATTTTACTTGAATAAACTGTTAATCTATATTTAAGGCATTAAAAATAATTACAATATTCGTTGAAAGTATTTTAGTTTAAGTTTAGTAACAATAGTATTGGGTAATCAGGTGGTGGATATATTATTCTATATTTGGCAAACCGCTAGCCGTTTTACGTAGTAATTTGTACAATTAATTACTTTGTCCGTTCCTTGGTGTAAATTAGGCACATACTGTACTTAATTTAAAGCCAATATAGTAGACCCACAAGTAATACACTTAACTTACAGTTAATATAATAAAATTTACTTATGATGAATCTGACCAACTGCATTAAAATTCATCTGTTAAAAATAGTAGTTAATATTGTTTTAACAAATCTTGTAAATTATCCCCTTTTTAAAAATTATAACGTTTTAATCTTGAAATTACACCAATAGTTCAAATTAATAACTCCTCGTATAAAAAGGCTGTCGATATTCACTCGATCACTTTCCTTAAAAATTTCAATCTATATATTAATAATACACTCGACATGTAACTTAAAGGAATCTTTTTCGTCAAGTTTATCTTTCTAAAACACTTACGTCGTTATATATACCCTTCCAAGTTTGTTCTTCTTATTAATATCATACTTTTTAATATATATTATCCTTTTTCATACTCTTTTCCACCGTTAACGTTCTATCGGTTTACCAACAATCTGTTTAAAAGGATCATTTACATCAGTATTCTCGATTTCAAAACTTAAAACTTATAAATCTTTATTAAACTTAAGATGGAGTTTTATAAGTTTAATGTTTGTAGGTCTTTATCTTTATAAAGTAGTTGATTCGAATTCCTATAGTCGAAATAACTGGTACTAAATTAATGTTCATTAATTGAGGTGTGTAAGTTCTAAGTTTGGTAGACTGCTAACCGGTCTGCACACTAATTTGTATGGTTAAATGCTTTGGTCTATACCCTACTTTAAATTAGTCTACTACTGTACTTCATTTGAAGTACAGTCTATATAAATTCCACAAACTACAGTGAATTTCCAGTACATATAATCAACTTTACTACAAGTAAAGTCAACTTGAATATACTAGATTTAACTGTTATTTTGATAGCTAAACCTATATGATACGAGAAAAAAATGAAGCTGTTAACAATTCAAACCACCACATTTAAATTAAATATACTTAATATCTTATAAAATCTAATACATTTACTCAAACATTACTATATAAAGATTTTCCTTCAATAAGGTAAAAATAGTACGTTTATTATTAATAGTCTATTTATAGTATTAAAGTCATAATCAATCTAGTGGATTAATAATTACTTCCTTAATTACTTTAAGTCTTTACTATATATCACAACTCTTTTTTAAGTGTTTAATAATATTAGCGATTCATTCGATCTATATAAGTAAATTCCAAATACTAATAAAGTTGTAACAAAACCATTATGACCAATAACATCTTTGGGGTATTTCACTACTATCTAAAGCGCTAGTTGAAAAGTTATAAAGCGTTCAATCTCCAAGATAAAAACATCGTAAGCCTTTTTCAAAAGTACATAAACTTTTTTAACTGTACTAATATTCTTATAAAGCTTAACGAGAACCGATTTATATGAAATATTTATAAATTTAACATTAACCTCAAATTCCATCCCGAGAAAGGTAATACCGATATCATAAACTAATATATTTTGTGGTTTAATATACGTATTAATCCACTAAATACTTAATACTTACCATATTTTTCCTTCGTAATAATTATCAAAATGAATCAATACCGTAGAAAACTGTGACTGAGTTTATAACATAAAATATATGCTTGTTAACCAATTAATACACGGTTACAAAAACTTTAAAATTAAAATATTAATTTATATTGAATGTAAACTTAAACCTTGAGGGAGTATAGAAATATATTTAATTTTAATAACCAAACCGTTCAATAATTTTTAACATTGCTAAGTATATAGTCCTATAATTTAGAATTTTAAAAACTTTATATAACCTATGAATTAAAGGATAGTTAAATTATACATACAATTAAGAAAGTTCTAAATCTATTGAGTTTAACACCACTATACCCTATCCTTAAAGGTAAAATAAAAAATATCCCCATTTTAAACCAAATGTAAACTTTGAGCTGTGTTTAACCTTTACTCATTCGTTAATTTAAATATAGACGTTAACGCCGAGGTTTTTTATATTTTTAAAGTGAAATAGGACAGGGTTAAAGCATCACAAAATGTGAAAAATAATATGCCCAACGACTATAGTAACAGTCGTCGATCCCAGTCAAAAGAATCATTTTCCAAAGCTAAAGCTAACTCAGACTCTACCGGTATCCGTATAATCAAATTCTGTAACAACATTAATATTCTTTCGTAGCTTAACTTATTACGAATAAACTCTTATTGAGTACCGTACTACCTTAGTATTTGGTATAATACATTGAAATAATTACTTTACATATTAATCATTAATAGTAAATGAATGGATAGAGTCAGGATTATTATCATAATAATAACTATAAGGGTTTTTACTTGTTGAAAGGCATAGAAACGTGGTTAATAAGTTATTAAGTTACTTTTAAACCAATACTAATATCTTTATACTAACCAAAAATATTAAGCCTCTTTTACTAATTCTTTATTTTTTCAAATCCAAATTATAGAACGTATTGATTATATTACCAACTAAAAATGAAAGTAAATTACATGTATTACATTACTTGTTTTGATTAAAATTCGACAACAATATAACGTATTAACCAACAGCCTTATTTACTATAAATACAACATCATTTTACGTTTAAGGAGAACTTACATACCTGAATTACCAATCTTAACAATAAAACATCCTTCTTATGTTACTCGGTAGATATAATTTTAAATATGTTTTTCATTAACCATACTAACGGGATCGTTCGTATTTACAATCAATATAATATATATATAGAAAAGATTTGTATCGTTGTTATTAAACTTTAAAGTTAGGAGTATATAACAATTAAATTCAGTACTTATATCATTAATATTGTAAAATAAAATCATAATGAGCCAAAAAAAACACTTTATAAGTGGCGTTAAAACATTATATGGCGTTTTAAAAATATTTATAACCCGTAATGGCTTGGCGTATTAACTGGCATGGTATATATTTACTTATTAATATAGTCTTTATTACTCATTAATAAAACATTAACATTTTAAATATTGAATTCAATAGATTCATCTTACTTTTCAACTTATTTTTATAATCCAACAAGTGAAATCATTAAAGAATATTCTCATATGTATGATAGTAGACTAAATTGAAATCATATTCAAAATAACCTTTAAAACTATTGTAAATATCTCGAAACAATAAGCAATTCGTTAAATATCAAAAGCAATAATTTTCGGCTTAACAGATAAAAAAACCTGGGAAATAGTAAGTAAAATTCTGGAATGTTAATCATTATTTAGCGGGAAATTTTAAAAAAGGTCTTAGATTAATGTTGAGGAAGTTACATGGCTTAACTTTATACTTCTCTCTTCTATCCCAAACCTTAAAAAATACAATAATTACCATATAATCCGTATCCACTATTAAGACATTTCGAAAGAGAAAAGTGGTATGATAATTATAAGAACCCTTTAAATCCCTTAACTGATATAAAAACAAAGTAATATTAGTAGGTAATATAGTTACCTTTAGTAGGGTTTTGAGGGGGAAAACCAATAGTTGTGTCTATAATAGACTCGCGTAAAAAGTAGATTCTAGTTTGATTAGTTTGCTAAAACTGGATATATTAAGGGGTTTCAGTGTTATAAACTTCAGGTTTTCCGTAAAGAACTTGATAATCATCCCCTTAGTATTAAAAGTCTCGCCAAACTTTCTATTGAATTGATCGATATCTTAGAAACTTGCCCTACGAGAGATGATTAATTTCTTATGTCCAATAATACAAATATATTCAGGATGTTATGCAACAAGGTATCAAAAACTTATATAAACTTAAGTATAACCTTTGAAATATATTTAAAGGCGTTAAGGAATACTGTCGCTAGTAATATCTTTGATTTTGCCCTTATACATCCATTCAAGGTCCTTGTCAGTAGAGAATTCGTAAAATCAGTTTGCTAGATTACCCTTTTCCCCTCTTTTCGTAGTAAATTCAACGTCTCAATTAAAAAGTTTAGTTCTCAGCCTCATTTTGACCTATTTATTCGCCAGTTTCCACATCTCTAACATCCAGTCTCTAAACCACTATTATAAGTCATCTAATTCCCTTAAACCTTATTTAATTTTAATATATTCTGAGTTAGAGGTATAATAACCAATTACGTTAATAAGTTACACAACGAAAAAGTCCTCGTCGACGTCCACAAACCAAAGGTCTTTATCGCAATGCTTCGCAAAAGTAGTATCAAGGGTTTTAATTGCGTTCTTTCCAATAGGGTCAGTGATAATATCAATTCCAAAATATTTTAAATCTATCGTAATCAAATTTAAGAGGTGTAAAGAAAAGTGACATAAATTGAATTTAGGCTGTAGATTTACCATTAATGTGGGAATAGTATTATATGCAGTGCAGTAGGTTAACTTTACTATAAATAAAGTTAACCATACTGCAAGTGTATTGCTTTGTGCAGACTTACCGCATTGTGTGTAAGTCGAGTGCAGTAGGCTGCAATTCACTTTAGGGTATGGGCCAAGCACTTGGCTATACAAATTACAGTGTAGACCGGCTAGCAATCTGTCAAAACTAAAATAATACATTAACCATTTGACCATGTAATACTATTGTTACTTCGACCAATAGAATCGACAACATTGTAACTTTTAAAGCTTACTAACACTGATTAATACTTTTCTGTTACTTTCAAAACAAATAAACTAGGTAAAATAAAAGGCTGCTTTCCAGTTACACTTTAAGTTATATAACTGCTAAGGTAAAGTAAAGATTTTTGCGAAGGGCCTTTACTTCTGCATCGGTTTTTACGGTAGTTTAGAAGTAGGCAACGATATCGTTATCAAAAACACTAAGAAATCTTTAGTGATCCTTTTTAAAGAAAAGCGTTGAGACTAGCTACTAAAAGTCTTAAAGTTCGGCAAGTTGGTAAACGGCTAAGTTAGTACTACTACAGGTGTTACTATTACAAGAAAAACGACTAAGTCCTTACGTCAAATAATTACAACAAACGACCTTTGACCTTACCCCTCACACCAAATCTTTTCCCTTAATTCACTCTTTTCAATTCCTATGCCACTTCAATCGTCAAGTTCGCTTCTTTTAGCGAAAACACAAAGTTATGCTAAGAAAGCTACATAGCGCGACCTCACGTCAGATCACCAAGTCCCTACGCTCAAATACAATGTTCCTACGCCTAAAAATCACCAAGTCACTCGCTCTACAAGCTTTACACGTTTTTTACAAGTTTTAACGTAAAAATAGCTACCGTAAGTACTTACTTTCCGGCCATTACCAACCCCGCCTAGAAAAAAACAGTTAATAACCTCGGATTAGCTTTTACTAAGTACTATAACTACAATCTTTAGGGACATGACGTCGATAAAGAGTCAACTAAAAAGCACCTGACTAACTTCGTCGGCTATTTTATCTTAGAATATAATGGCGGTGAAGATCCTGACCGCGCTTTTCGTAAGTATCGCGAATTTTTCGACGACTAAACTATTGATATGTGGAAAGCAGTCTAAAAGACCGTTAAGTACAAACTAAAATCCGAGCTTAAACGCTAAGGTATTTACGTACCAAAAGAAAGCTTTACTAAACTGGCAAAAACCCTTTTTGAGTCAGCTTAACTGGAAAAACGCTCTTAAAAACCTAAACCTCATGACCCTTAAAAAAAGGGTAAAGCTGTTAAAAACTACAAACGCCATTACATACAATCTAGAGGATCTTTCCTTTATTTTTAGCTAAGTTAAGACTCTTTAAGTGTTGATGATAAAGAACTTATTAACCAGTTCAGCGGTTTAGTACCACTACGTAACAACACGGAGTACGCCTTTAGCGGCGAAAGATCACGCAAAGCAAAGAATGCTAACACGGCTAAAAGTATTAACGTTGGCGTTTTATACTAGTCGATTAAGTAAGATCGTCAGGCCTCCCAAAACCTATAAAGATCTATCGACCATTAGTATTACAATTGCTAAACACCTTAAAAACCCTTTTCCTTTAGGCTTGCCTACACACGTGAGCCGACCATAGGCCTTACCACAGGACCTTAACTATCGGGCCAGGCGACTGACAATTACCCTTAACACCGTATTACGAAACCTTTAAGATTTAAACCATTAAAAACACTAACTAAGCCTGAAATAACTATCGCGACTTTTTTCCAAAACCTATCAAAATGGTTAACATTAATTACAAGCTGATAACAGACTTCGCTAAGATTGAGAATAATATAGAGAAATATAACGGAAAGCTTTATGACCTTTTCGACCCTAAGACAATGCCTTTTTAAAATATCTATAAGTAAATGGAGGTCCTATCTTTTAATTTTTATTTACTGTTTCCTAGGATCCTTACAGGTTACGCCAAAAACTACTACTTAATTTTTCTAATAAGCGTTACTACGTTTTGCGAGATTTCTGATGGTATAAAGAGCTACTTCGAATACAACGTTTACTTCGCACAATACTATACAGACTGGGCTATTATGCTGTAGATTATAATAATGGAAAAGAAGAAAAGGGAGTAATTACTAATAAATATCTTTAATTAAATGTTTAATAAGTTGATAATATGTTAAAACATAATAGAGAAGACCTACGTTGGCGAAGTTATACTTTACGAATAGGTATGGGCGGCAGTTACGGGTGTTAACAAGTTTAAATACGCCTTATAACACCTTAATATCACTTGTAAAGACTTCTTTAACTAGTTACGTTCTTCGCTTACCACCGTGATAATACGTATACCAAATTCGTTCGAAATGTATTCCTAAGCCGGCAACTTCCTTAATGTGGATAAGGAAAACCTTACGGTAATTAATTACGTTAACCGTAGGTATAGGCACCTATAACGCCCAAAATCAGGCTTATCGACCTCTACCTTAAATTAAAGGTAACACTTACGCTGGCTTTAATAAAATTTAGGCGGATCTATTAACCGTAAACACTATTATCGTAATAATGGTAAAGGATATTAGATTTATGACAAAGTTAATTGTTAATTAACTTGCTACCACCCTGCTGAATATAATAATGGAAAAACAGCGTATTACGTTCAGTACCCTATTGCTTCTAAATAAGAATACTTAGATTAAGTCGCAAATGTTAAAGGCGATAAGCTAATTGACATCGCTAACGCTTTTAAACAGATTAAGTGGTACGAAGAAATTACTTTTAGTACGGCGGCCTAGTAATTAGCCGACCATTCTATTTTGTACCGTTTAAGTGGTAAAAACCCTTACTTTTGCCCTAAATATGCCCCTAACTTATTATATACCTTTAACTTTCGCGATCGTTATGCGGATTATATGTTTTAAGGTATTATTTCAGATACTAGGGCGGTAAAGTATTTAATAGGAGGCTATTCATAATATGTGACACTGCAGAAGGAAAGCATTATAGATATAGAAATTAATCGATACGATACTAGCAAAGTCAAAGTTAGCTTTGACTCAGGCGAAGAACTATTATTACTAGGGACAACAGTAATTTAAATTGTTATAGAAACGAATAAGTTTCATATCCTTAAGTCCCCTACCCCTTTTCTACTTTGTTTAAAGGATATAAAGATTTTCGGCGTCAACGTTAACGTTAACGTAGACGAGATGGTTAAAAACGGCCAAAGGATTTTACTTAACCTTAAGTGGGAGCACCTATGGTTTTATTTTCAAGGCCCGGAAGTAGTAGTGTTAAACTTGAGGAAGCCGGAAATAAGTTAATTACATCGGTGTTCTAACCATCCAGCTGTCGACAGGCTATATAAAGTCCTGAAGTCCGTAAGGTATGACGATGTAAAATACTTTGCCTTTGAAGATATTGAAAAACTGTATTATTACTGTTAAACGTATGCCTAAGCTCTCTGGAATTTTCAATTTATATTTAAAAACGATAAGAAATTTAACTTTAAGGTTTTTATTCATGTGTTTTATTTGGAAAATAAGCCCATTTTTTACGTCAACTTCATTACCTCTTTTTACGTGGTTCAATTTCTAATTTCTCTTTCGGTAAAAGATATATGTGAAACGTTAAGGATATTATAAATTAACACGTACCTAGACCCACTTAACATCATCGTCCATAATACCGGTACCAACTTCACGACGACGAAGTTTTAGAAAAATATTGAAATAGTGGGTATTTAGTGTAAATAGGTACCTATAAAAGTTTACTAAAGTATTGGAAAGGTCGAAAGGGTATATACCTTATTTAGCCGAGTTTATAATATCCTTACACTGTAAATTTGAAGTTTTACGAATCCGGAGGCACGTTTACAAATAAAAGTAAAAGGCTTTAATGATACCGTGGGCCTTGACGACTTAGTATTAACGCTTCTAGTTTTTGGAGCGTACCCACGCCTGACAAGTGAATCTCCGCTTTCGGTAAATACACAAAAAGATATTGTGGCTTATGGTAAAGCTTTAATGGAATTGCGAAGGGAATCGGCACGCCACTAAGTTAATAAATTCTTTAACACTAAAAACGGGCCTATAATAATCGACGTATTTGCTTTGTTATTGTAAAGTAAAGTCCTTATATGGCGGAAGCCTAGTAAATAAGAAGGGCCATATAAGATATTAAGTATCGTAAATTTTAAAGTAGTTATTAAAACTGTTCACGGTTTTTTATCCTTTTGAATTACTTAGGTAAAGCTTTATATTAGGGTTACTAATAATAAAGACCGTTAAGTTAAATTCCTAGCTAATGCGAATCTCCCTTACCCGTTATCGACAGGTTAATGAAACGCCGCCAGCGCGGACGACGCCTGAAAAGGAGGAATATTAAAGAGAAATATATACCGGGTCGTATTTATAATATTGTTTAGTTAAGTAGGAAAGAAAAGGATAACGAAGACTCGGTAGTAAAGCTTGAGGTATAAGAGATTATTAAAAATTCCAGCAGACTTTTTAAAAAAACTACAAAGTCGAAATCGACAGCTTATTAATTCTAAGTATAGTATAATTTGTACGGAAAATTGACTTTAACTTTTAAGACCTAAACATTATGATTTTGAAGTCCAGAATTATTTACGAGGTTAAGTGTAAAACCACGGGGCGACCTTATGAAAAAATACTACTAATCGCTTAAGGATATGGAGATAAAGGTAAAGAGTAAATCCTTACGTAATTATTAACGATTTAAAAGATTGGTTAATGCTTAGTAGTTAGCTTAGTAATAAGTTTATTGGTTAAAATTAAAGGTGAGTTTATACTTAATAGCTATAAAATTACATAAGTTTATATATAGTTAATAATGGATATATAACGAAATATACTATTAAATCTGTTATAAGAACTCTATACTATATACTTTTTAGGTACGGTAATACGTTATATTAAGCTATTATACGGATTGATTAAAGCAGGCGTTTACGGGTTTTTAATTTACCAGTCGTACTTTAAATTACGGCTGGCGATAAAGTATTTAATACACGACCTATGTTTGCTGGTAATATAAGAAAATAACTTCGGCGTAGTAGGTATATAAATTGAAGATAACCTTTTCGTTGAAACTATTGGCTTTATGGTATTAAAATAATAGGAGATTAAAGACTCTAAGTTGTAAAATTGTAAACCAGTAACAACGTTTACGGAAAATACTTAACTCGACTTTAATAGATCGTTAATCCGTATACTTGGTATTAATGCTGGCCTAAACTTTCGTTAAAAAGGTTAGAGTGTTGTTTTTGCTATAATCAACAAAACTAATAAGGTTAGAGCTTAACGATACTTGGAATAGCATATAAAGGGTAGTTATATTACCACTATATGCTAATTGAAAGCTTTATACGATTTATCTCTTACGGTATAAATATAAATATTAACGGATGAAGACTTTATCAACTAAATAAGAGGTTGGAGTAATAGATGCGGAATTTAGACCGTGTAATTAATATGGTATTAATCGACTTTTTAAAGGCTAAGTTAATAATCTTTACGAACGGGTATTTTGTAAAAAAAACACCGATTTATCTTTATAAATCGGCTTCCTAATAGCTCTTGTTAACGAAAATGAGCGGGAATCTTAGTTTAGTATTATCAGCAATCTGATTTACTAGACTTCCGTTCAGTATAAAAGCATTATACTAAACTTATTGGCTTCAGAGATTAACGGTATGATAGTGGGCTTTAACTTAGGTATAGAGTTGTGGAAAATCCTTAACTTTATTACTAGATAACTGAAAATTCCCTTTATCTTAGTGGTAATTTATATCGATTTCAGGAGGTTTTTTTTTTTGAATGCCTATTAAAACTAGAAACCACTAGCGAAAAATCCTGATAATCGACGTGATGGCATTTCGTAAAGCCTACAAATGGAGGGAGATCAAGGAATTCCGATAGATCGATGGCAAAAATAATCTTGCAAATATTATGACGAAGGCTACGTTAAATAAAGCCTTGAAAAAAAATTGTAAATAGTAATAGATTGACTATACATATTGAGGGCTACGTTAATCGATCGTCCGAAAAGTATAAGTTACGTAACAATAGATAAGGGTGTGTTAGCAAACTGGAAAATTGTTAAGGGATTAATGATAGTGATTTATCTAAGTGGTATAGTTAAAGTGAAGGTGTGTAAAGATTTGTGGCGAAAGAACTTTTTGTGGGGTTTGATAAATTAGGATCTCGGAGCGGTAAGGAGATTAAGTCCAAATGGGCTTAATGTGTATGCAATTATGTCTAGTTTAATATGTAAGTTAACTGGAATTGACAGGGGTCTAGCCAGTTGACGAAGAGGCAATTCTGTGGTAACCGGAAAAGATTGGTTAGCCACGCTAACATGCGCGCACAAACTAAAAAGCCGTCAGTGTTGGAATAGTATTACATGTAGTACAGTAGATCAACTTTATTGTAAGTAAAGTTGACTGTACTGTAAGTTTATTGCTTTGTGGAGATTTACCGCATTGGGTATAAGTCGAGTACAGTATGTTGCACTTCACTCTAAGGCACGGGCCAAGCACTTTACCATACAAATTACAGTGCAAACCGGCTAGCGGTCTACCAAACCTAGAACAATACATCTACCATCTGACCATGCAATACTATAGTTACTTCGACCAATTGAATTGACAAAGTTGCAACATCCAAGGTCTACCAATAATCAAAGTTATTATTTATTAAAAATCGTAACAATTAGTTGCTTTTACGATTCGAACCTTTTACACTAATGATACCCACAATGTTATTAACATATCTGGTTGCCAACTCGACAACTAAATAATCTTTAAAACCATCCGCAGTTAATCTCAATGCTTTTTCTTCAAAACTACTATAATAAGAATTTCTTGGTATTTTTGATAATAACGATACCATATTCACTTATAAATACCTATAAACAGTAGGCATAAAAAAAGGGGTCCTTCGCAATTTCCCCCTTTACCTTACCGAAACAAAGTATAATAACTGGAAAGTAGCTTCTTTTTCTACTCAAATTATTTATACTTAACCTAATAAATAGTAATCAGTATTAGTAAACCTTTATTGTTGCAACATAGTCGATTCAAATCTCTGTGGTCGAAGTAACTGGTGCTACATTAAAGTAGTGATGAGTTACTTCTAAGTTTGGCAAACCGCTAGCTAGTTTGAACACTAATTTGTATAGCTAAATACTTTGGCCCGTGCCTCACTTTGAAGTTGGCACCTACTGCAGTAGACTTGCAGTTAATCTCAGAGACTGCAGTTAATTTTCAGTCAATATAATCAACTAACTGTAAGTATAGGTGACTTAATTATACTGCAATTGACTGCTATTACAACAAATGTATTAATTAAAATCAAGGTCGAAAAGATCAAAGTTTATCAAGTTACGTTACAATATGAGTTTGATATTGTTAGCTTTTATTTAAATCGTATTGTTTGAAAATATGGTCAGTTTCTTTGAGAGAAATATTATACACGTAATCAAAATAATGCGTCATAAAAAATTGATTAATATACTTTCTTCTTTTCAGGCTTTCATGCAGTTTCTTTTATGTAATTGATTACGTTTAGTAATCGTTTTTAATGGCGTGGTTCATGATAATGACAAATTGATCAAAATACATTCTTAACACCCCATCACATAAATTTTCAATGAATTGTTCTAAAGTTTCATTATAATAAACGCTTAAAGTATAAAACTAAATGCTAAGATAGATAAACCCAATTCTTTGAATGGAAAAATTACCAAATTTATAAGCAGTAGTAACAGTGAAAATTAATATAATATATTATTAAATCAATAAGGTAAAACTCCTTCACAGGTTGTTACTCTTATATAGAAACATATTCTGGTTCTTGGTAATAATATTGAAACTTTCGTGGTAGATAGCTTATGTATCTTATCAAAATAATCTAGAGTATGCGAAAATTCAAGATAGTTGGTACGAAAATTCATGGTGTTAAGGGCTGAAAAATTGAAAAAAGTAAGTCAATACTTGGGTTATTTTTTTGGTATTGGTAAACTTTGTAGGGCTTTTCGTAATATCGCCGAAAGATAATATATTATTGTTATTAATCCAGCCTTTATGAATTTTGATCACATGCTTATTTGTAAACGCATTGAAATGGTTCTTGAATATTCATTGTTATGTAGAAGCACTATTATTACTAAGTTTAATAGAAAACCAGTACAAAAGTTACTATTTGTTTTCATTCCCATTGTGCTTTTAAAGGGTACTTGATAGGGCATTAAAGTGTTGAAGAATAGGTGCAAACATTTTTCTTTAGCTTGTATTATATTAAGACCAAATATAGCAGACAATTGCAAACAATATTATTTATTGTTCAAACAAAAAATAACTATTTTGTTGGTAGGGTTTAAGACGTAGCAAAGTTGTCGATTCGATTGATCGAAGTAACAGTAGTATTGTAGTAGTCAAATGGTGAAGGAATTGTTTTAGGTTTGGCAAACCGCTAGCCGGTTTGCACAGTAATTTTTATGGCTAATTGCTTAGCCTATACCATAATGTAAAGTAGAGTTATACTATACTTGACTTGTAGTTGATTAAAGTAAGCCCACAAAAAAAATACACTTAACTTGCATTTAGTATATTCAACTTCATTATAAGTGAAGTTGACTTATTATACTGTAAACACTATTATTCTAATACTAACAACTTTTCAGTTTATACGCATACGCTAGTGTGGTTAACTAATTTTTTCCGGTAAGCGTTAAACTACGACCTTCTCAACTGACTAAACCCTTGTTAATTTCAATTGAACTTTTTATTGAATTGTACCTCATTACCTGGAAATTAACCACAATTTCCGTTAATTACCTTACAGTTCCAAGGTCCGTATTTATCGACTCCTATAGAAAGTTCCTCCGCTACAAACTTATATAGTTCTTTACTTTAGTTGTATTAATTAAACAAGTTAATATCGTGAATTGCCTGGTAATTTTCTAGTTTATCAATACATATTTAATTACCATTACGTGATTTAAGCTTTTCGGATGTCCTATTAACATAGCCCTTGATATGTGTAGTTAACCTATTGCTATTCAAAAATCTTTTAAGGGCTTTATTTGGCGATGCCTTTGTTATAGCATTAGAAAGATTTTCTTTGCCGTTAATTTATCGGAATTCCTTAATTTCCCTTTCTTTGTAGGTTTTGCGGAGTGTCATTACATCGATTAACAGGCGTTTTTTACTAGTGATTCCGAGTTTCGAAAGGAATTTAAATAGGCTCCTCGAATAGGTACAGATTACTATCGGGATAGGAGGAATTTTCAACTATCTGATAACAATATTAAGTGTTTTTTTAGTACTATGCCTGTATCAAAGCCCGACATTATTTCGTAGATTTTTAAAGCTAATACGTTTCGTGTAACCCTTTTATATTTAATAAAGGTCTAATAGATTAGGCTACCAATAATATTAAACTAGTTTTCCAGCCTATCTTTCTTAATGAAGGTTATTAAGAGGCTAATCTAGAAAGATGAGTCTGTTTTATTTATAAAATACCCGTCCATAAAAATCATTAACTTAGCCCTCAACAAGTCGATTGAGGTTATATTAATTCCTCGATCTAAATCTCTCATTTGATACTCAATCCTTTTGTCAAGTCGGTTTAAGTTGTCACTTATTAGATTTTGTACCTAAGCCGCAATATAGAGGTCGTAGGAGGTCTCCAGTTGATATAAAGTGGCAATATAGCTACCAAGGGTACGCTATTCCCGGTATCGTTAAGCCTTAGTCACGTTAGTCACATCAATTATAGCTAAATTAGTACCTTGACCCCTTTGGCAAAAACTGATACCAGTATCAATACTAAGTATACGGATTAACTATCCGTTAAAGTCAAGTGGATTACCTTTTGCCAGCGTTTTCACCGGCTTATAATTCTAGAACTTAGAGTTTTTAATAGCCTGTTATTTAAATACTATAAAGTTAGTTGTTCTGATAAAAAAGGTATCGTTAATCTATATACCTATCAATCCAAAGTTTTTCTTTTACGTTACTAGTAAATACGGGTAGTATATTAAAAACTTTATACTTGGCTATAATTTAAAGTACCACTAGTAAGTCATACCCCAATCAAAGCCTCCTTTAACTAGTTTGTATAAAGGTTTAATATATCGTATTACCGTTTTTAAAGGATAAATAAGCCGTAATTCCTATGGTACTTCCAGAAATACGATCCATTATTAATCTGTTACCGATTACATTTAAACTTACATTATATTTCAGTTGTTAAGCGTGAACTTGCTTTCAGTTTTGGCTAATAAACTTGTTACTAAAACGACTACCAAACGTTAGCTAATCTTCCAAATCGTTAACAATTAAATAAGGATCCAGTTTTCACCTTTATTACCGTATTCTTAAACGATTAAACGTCACTTTTCGTACGACCGCCCTGTAATCTTACCTTTAATCCTGTAAATAATCCTCGACTTAAAAATCGTAACGTTTAGGTCTCAAAAGTTAAAATCGGCCTTCGGTACAAATTGTATAACTCCTCAAATTAGTAAACCGTTAATTTTTACCTTATCGCTTTCTTTAAAAAGTTTGTTGAAAGTCTTAGTAATATCTTACGTTTGAAGCTTTAGTATCAAGTCTTTATTTTCTTTCTTCTTTCTATTTATCCAAGTATTATTATAAATACAACCTGGTATATATTAGTCCTCTTTAACGTTCCTCTTTTTCGAGGGTTGTCCGCGTTGACAGCGTTTTATAGGCTTATAAATAACGAGTAAAGGAGGTTTGTATTAGCTCGATCGTTTAATTTAAGGGTTTTTATCGTTAGTAACCCTAATATAAGGTTTAATCTAGGTGGTTTGGAAATATATAAAACTGTTAGTATTTTTAATTACTACTTTAAAGTTAATAATATTTAATGTTTTATATAAGCCTTTCCATTTACCCAGCTCCTGTTATACAAGGACTTTACTTTACAATAGAAAAGCAAGTACGTTGATTGTTAAAATACCGTTTTTAATATTAATGGTATCGTTAACCTGGCGGCATGCCCATTTTTTTCGTAATTCCTTTAAAGCTTTACCGTATATTATAATTCGTTCTTAAATATTTGCTAATAGCGGACATTTACTCGTCAAACTTGAGTATCTTCCAAAGACTAGAAGTGTTAACACTGAGCCGTTAAGGATTTTAATATCATTTAGGCCTTTAACCGTTATTTAAAAGCGTGTCTTTAGGTCCGTAAAGCTTCCAATTTTCAATGTAAAAATATTGTACGCTCGGCGAAATAGGGCGTGTACCCTTTCAACTTTTCTAATACTATAGTAGGCCTTTAAAGGCACCTGTTTGCACTAGATACCTATTATCTTGGCATTTTCCAGAAACTCCGCCATTGTAAGGTTGGTACCGGTATCATAAACGATGACGTTAGGTGGGCCTAGGTACGTGTTAATTTACAACATCCTTAATATTTTCCGCGTATTCTTTGCCAAAGGGGACTTTAAAAACTTAGCTTCGTAAAAAATGGTTGCGAAGTCAACGACGTAAAAAAAAGGCTTATTATTTAAGTAAAACACATCAATGAAAACCTTACAATTAAAGTTCTTTTTATTTTTTAATATAAACTAAAATCTTTGGAAGGCTTAAGTATGAGTTTGATAATGATAACAAAGCTTCTCAATAGATTTTAAGGTAAAATATTCTATATTTTTATACCATACGAACTTTAGGACTTTTGATAGCTTATTAACAACTTGATGGTTAAAGAATTGATATAATTAATATATTCCAGACTCTATCAGGTTTATCAACACTAATTTAGGGCCTTAAAGATGAAACTATAAATACTCACACTTAAAAGCAAGGGGAAACCTTTAACTGTTTTTAAACAATTCGTTAACATTAATATCAACGTTAGCGTCAAGGGTTTTCATATCCTCCAGGTAAAAAGGGAAAACAGTAGGGGACTTAAGGATGTAAAACTTAATCGAGTTAACAAAAATTTAAATTACTGTTATCTCTAATAACGATAATTATTTGCCTAATCCGAAGTTAACTTTAGTCCTACCAACATTATAATAATTAATTTTAGGAACTATAGTATTTTCTCTCTGTAATACTATGTATTGTAAATAGCCTTTCATTCAGTATCTTATTATCCTTATATCCAGCAAAATACCTTAAAACGTATGGTTCACATAACTATTACAAAAGTTAAAGGTATATAATGGGTTAGATGCTTAGTTAAGGTAAAGATAAAGGTGTTTACTACCCAAACGGTATAGAAAAGCGTAGTCGGCTAATTATTAAGCCGTGTTAGGAACAGTATCTTTATACAACTTAATTTGCTTAAAGGAATTATCACTGTTAATTGGCACGTCGCCTTCTAAATCTAGAACTTGATCCAAATGATCCTATTTAAAAGTAATAGGGTACTGGATTTAATATATTACCTTTTTATTATATTGCTCGACCGGGGGGTAACAAGTTAACTAATAGCCAGACTTGTTGCAAATCCAATATCTTTTACCACTATTACAACGATAGTACTTATGGTTAAGAAATCCGTTTAAATTTTGACCTTATTAGCGTTAACGTAATTACTATCTTTAGTTTATTGTCAATAAACCAGATCTTAAACATTAAGGGATCCCCTAACTATACTTATGGTCGACTTAATTAACTACCGCAAGTTTCTGGCTTAGGGGTATATACTAAGCGAGTTTAGCATACGTACTATTACAATTGTAAACGATAAATGAAACTAGCTAAAGAA
The DNA here is from genome assembly GCA_038502455.1 of Anisogramma anomala. Taxonomy (NCBI): domain Eukaryota; kingdom Fungi; phylum Ascomycota; class Sordariomycetes; order Diaporthales; family Gnomoniaceae; genus Anisogramma; species Anisogramma anomala. Next base: position 11,290,042 of record JASMMZ010000003.1, on the reverse strand, counting down.
GTCTTTATATGTAGTATTTATGTATTGTAGAACGTATTTGAACTTACTAAAGCACGTAACTACTGCACGTATCTATTCGCAAAATGTAGCTTCGCTAATGTAGGTTTTCCCTATTACTTGCTAGCATAATATTAACTTATCAAGTATCTGGTTAAGTATATTTATTAGTATTTCTTTCTTTTTTTCTCCGCCATTATCGTAGTTTATCGTATAGTAGCCCAGTTTATATAGTATTAGATAAGGTAAATATAGTATTCGAAGTGGCTTTTTATGCTATTGTAAATTTCGAAAAAGGTGGTTATTTGGGTTCAGAAGGTTAGATAATAGTCCCTAGCGTGCCTGGTAAAGATTCAAGGAAATAGTAAGTAAAACCCAGAAGGGGAAACCTTTATTTACTTGTAAATATTTTAAAAGGATATTATATTCGTATGGAGGAAGTTGTAGGGCTTTCTGTTATACTTTTCTATATGGTTCTAGATTTTGAAGAAATCCGTAAAAAGCTTATAGTTAATATTAATTATTTTAAAAGTTCTTAGGAGTAAGTCGCGATAGTTATCCTAATCCCTATTGGTAGTATTTCCTGATAGTTTAAATATTGGAGCTGCGGAGGTACGCTGTTAAGAGTAATTGTCAATCGCTTAGCTTGAGAGGTAAAATACTATGGTAGGGCCTATGATGGGCTTACGCGTGTAGGCAAACCTGTTGTGGAAAAGCCTTTAAGGGACTTGGCGGTTAAAGAACTAAGGGGAAATAAGGTATTAAAGCTTTTGAGAGACTTAAACGATTTTGTTTAATTAACTAGTATAAAGCACCGATGTTAATTCTTTTGTCGGCGTTGGCATCTATTACTTTACGTACTCTGCTACCGCTTAGGACGTACTTTGCGTTATCGTGTGAAGATATTAGGTTGTCGAATAAATTGACAAATTTATTATCGTTAATATGTAAAGATGCTTAACTTAACTAAAGGTGAAGAGGAAGTCCCTGGGATCGCATATAAAGGCGTTAAGGTTCTTTAATATCCTTTCCCTTAGGCTGTGGGTCTTAAGTGTATTCTTTAAGTTGTATCAATTTAAAAAAAGTCTTTGCTAACCTAGTTACGCTTTCATTTGGCACGTAAATCCCTCAGCGCTTAAGTTAAACCTTGAACTTAGACTTAACAGTCTTTTAAATTGCTTTTCAAATATCAATTGTTTAATCATCAAATTTTTTACGATACTTACGGAAAGCACGGTTAGAGTTTTCGTTGCTATCATATTTAAGGATGTAAAAGCCGACGAAGTTAGTCAAATACTTTTCGATTAAGTCTTTATTTACGTTGTATCACTATAGATCGTAACTGTAATACTTAGTAAAAAGGTGTTCGAGAGCCTTAATTACTTCTTTATTAGTGGGGTTGGTAATAGCTTTAAAATAAGCGCTAACGTTAGCTATTTTGATGTTCTGGCTTATATAGAATGTGTAGGGCGCGTAAGGTGAGGGACTTGGTGATATTTAGGCGTAAGAACTTAGTGTTTTGGCATAAAGTTGTGTAGAAACTTGGCAACTTGGTGTTAGGTCGCGCGATATAGTTTTTTTAACATGATTTTGTGTTTTCGCTTAGAGTAACAATCTCAACCATTAAGTTGGCATAGGGGAAGTGAAAAGAGTAAAGTGAAGTAGAGACAAAGGTTTAGTGTAAAAGGTAAGGTCGAATGTTGTTTATTGCTGTAGGTTATTTGGCGTAGAGACTTATTTGTTTTTTTTACAATAGCAATACCCGCAGTAGTACTGACTTAACCGTTTACCAACTTGTCGATCTAAAATTTTAACGCTTTTTAAGAAGAATTTTTAGTAAAGATTTTTTGGTGTTTTTGATAGTGATACCGTTGTTACCTCTAAGCTACCGTAAAAACCGACATAGCCTAGAAGTCTTCTCTACTTACTGCCGTGAAAACTGACGCAATTCGTAGAGGCTTTTTGTAAGAATCTTTCCTTTACCTTGGCTGCTATTGTTAACGTAAAGCGTAACCAGAAAATAGTCTTTTCTTCTACTTAGCTTATTTGTACTTAACCTAATAAGCATTGATCAGTATTGGTAGGGCTTTAAACGTTACAACGTTGTCGATTCGATTGATTGAAGTAACAGTAGTATTACAGTAGTCAGATGGTGGATGAACTGTTTTAGGTTTGGTAGACCGCTAGCTGGTTTATATAGTAATTTGTATGGTCAATTGCTTGGCTTATGCCCTAGTGTGAAGTGGGGCCATATTGCACTTAACTTGCAGTCAGTTACAGTAGACCCACATAAAACAATACACTCAACTTGCAATCAGTATAGTCAACTTTACTGTAAGTAAAGTTGACCTACTACACTACAAATACTACTATTCCAACATATTTATTATTATGATAGATGAGGTATGCAAGTTAATTAGAATCGGGTTATAATGAAATAAGGGGAAATAAACCTTATAAATCTATAATGATAATAATGATTGTAAAGTATTAAAAGAATTTAACTATTATAAACCAAAACAATAAAGTTAATATATATGAATTTATCGACATAAGATAGAAAAAAGTTTAAATAATATGGTAAAAAAATATGCTAGTATAGTAAGGAACTAGGGTAAGAGTTTGATCCTACTGTGTAGGAATCCTACTGTATAATTAGGCCTAGAATATTATAATTAATAATAAAAGTTTACAAGAAAGGTAAGTTTAACTAGTTTATCAAGGTTTCAAGGCATCTTCCCTTAAATACCATATAATATCTCTGAATCAAGAAATAGAGGATTGTTATGAAAATAATATCACGGAATAAGAATAAGCAAACTGGTTAATTAATGTTGTACTGTTTTAGTTTAGCTTGCATACTTTCATGCACCCGGAGGCTACTATATATCCGGGACTAAACCCGGTTCCTGGCCCACAGCACTACAAGCGGCACAGCAAAGTTTTCTCAAGGTTCTCTTAGATGAATTTCATTTCACAAGTGGTTGACTTCCGGTGGATAAGAGCAGGGCATTATGTGTAAAGTTCTTGACCATTGGCTATTATGATACTGGAATGCAGTTATACCAAGTCTGATTTTCAAACCTCTTGCCCTTGCTAGCAGCAAGTGGAATGCAAAAGCTCCTTGAACTTTCCTGAACGGACATCCATATTTCACTTCATATACACAGCTGTCCCGACAGTGCTGACAAAAAAGGGAGGAGGATTGATGAGTTTGTTAGTCCTGACTGCATGATTTTATTTATTCCTAACAGGAATGTGGCCAATACACAGCCACCTTGAAGTACTTGTGTAATGGTCAGGGATATCAAATGTTACTGTACTGACTGCCCTCCATACATTGGCTTGACATGAAATTCCTCACCAGCAGTCTTTTGTACAGAGACGCATACTAGCATACTTGCATTGCACTTACCTCTGGTCCCTCCCATCAAAGCTGGGTTAGAAGATGTGGGCCTCATGCCACGGGTGCACCCATGAGCATTGAGCGCTTGTTAATGTATCATTGCAAATGGCATGTACTATGCAGAATTGATGTACAATATAACAGACAGAGATTGGCGGCGTTGAATTGGTACGAAAACAAGGCGCATAGATAACCCTTGTGCTGTCTAGTGGCCACAACAATGAATGGCACCAGTGCCAGTATGCTGTGCTGCATTTATCCATGTCAAAGGCGGTCCTGGGCCAGTGGCACCTACCTCTCTGCAACACCTGCCAGTACCTACTGCGGGACCTTGGAAGGTCCCTAATTCACCTGCCTGTCAACTCCGCAGCCCATTCCTACAAGCCTTTGCTCCAGGTCTCAGTGCATTGCAGCTTCCCGGCCCGCCTTCATTGCAGGTTTGCATGCTGTAGGCTTCAAAACAGTGCAGACGGTCAATTGAGCTTCAACTCGAAAGATCCATTTCTATTCCACCCCCACCATTTGCCATCCCTTTCAACTCTTCGTTCATCTTCCCGCAACCCATTAAGCCTGTCGACGTCCGTTTGCCACCAAACGAATGTCGCGCCCGCTGATGCTATGACGGACATCGTCACCGCCGATGTTTCCGCGCTCATTTGGTCCAAGAAGGAGAGAGTAACGTATGTTTCTTCCCATTCCACTTTCCAATCTGAAGAGCAAACTGGAGCGATCATTTTGATCCCACTTTTGTCATACTAATATCGCTCAGCTCAATTCGGGCGACGCGCAAGAGGAAACTGGCCGACTTTTATGAAGTCGCCAGCTGTGCAGGGCCATCTTCCGTGCAATTTGCCGACCACTTACAAACACCAACCGTGCAGCCTGAGAAGGTCAAGTTCTTCAATGACAATGGCATCTTACAGTATGCTTCGCCTCCGCCACCTCTTATGTCCAGGATATCTTCCACGTCTGTTCACCTTGCTAACTTCCCCTGCAGAGGGCCGTTCCTCAACGAGCGCTACTTGCCCGCGCGACACGTCCCGCCACTCAACATCTCGACACCTCACGACACTGGCGCCACCCCTCTCCATGAGGAGCCATCTGCACACTCTGCCACGAGCGAAGCAGGGGCCACAAATCCACCGACACCGACACCGACACCGGCATTTGTGGGACCTGTCCTGTCGCGACACGAAAAGCCGCGTGCTGGCTCCCCAAAGACGCCGCCTGCCATACCCTCACCACCAACTGGGCTGCCTCTGGTCCCGGCCGAGTATGGAGACTCATCGTCAAGCGTTGATGCTACCCAAGATGCAGACTGTACCCAGCCAGCCAACTTGGCGCAGCCTGGAGCGACTGTTGCCGATAATGCAGGCTACTTGGAGAGCCAACAAGTACGGCACGAGGGACCAGCTGGAAGAGAAGTGACATTTGCCGAACCCGACCAACAAGCAGAAGACTCAAAACATGTTAATGGCACAGCACAACCGTCGGCTGCTGAACAGGCCTCCACCGGCGCTGGGCATCAATCAGACCCTGATGCCATGGATATCGATGAAGTACCCGATACAGTCGAGGAACCTGCCAGACTCGCTTCTTTGAAAACGGCGCCACTGGAGTCGTCTAGACCACTGGATATCTTGTCTTCACCTGGGTCTACCGCTCAGACTGCGACAACTCCAGCTGTGCATGATGCTTCCCCAGACACCAGTCCTGAGAACGGAGGCCCTCAGTACCCAGCGGACGACGATGATTTGGCGCCGGAGGAGACAGTCAAGGATGTTGGTGAAGATGCAGAGCCAAAGCTGGGTATCAGGGGTGCGTCAGGCATACCAAGAGGCGATCCAGGCGCATCTTCTCCGTCACTTCATGGGTTGACTGGCCCAGCATTACCCTCGGATCCCCCTGATGGTGAATTCACACACTCGCCTGTTGAGGCAACAGAGCCTACTGCGGTTCAAGTTAGAGCCGCAGCTGTGCATCCATCAAGTGGCGGCGCTTTATCGTGTACTCGAACAGCAGCTGGCCCTAGTACAAGCACGGAAGACCGGACTTTCATGGCAGCCGCCGACCAGCAGACACCGGGGCTCTTAGTTCAAGATCCCACATCGCATAAGGATACAAGAGCAAATCTCGAGACGCAGATAACGTCGTTACCACATGATCCTGCTCCCGCGCTTGCCGACGGTGTGGATGCATCTCGCAGTTTCTCTGACTCGAAGCAAAGCCGGCAGGCCGCTTCGAATTCGATTTCACGCAAGAAATGTTTGGCGGAGAGGCAGGGCCGCAATATGCAGGTGGCTCGGACTGTGTTATTCGAAAAAACACCAAGGAAGCGAGATGAGGCAGTTGTCGTCACTCGAAATCAAGGCTTTCGCATCCCGACCGACGACTACTTCGTGCCTCTGTTCCTAGAGACATTCGCGCGAGGATCTCCTTGGATGAAAAGTCCTGAGCAACTGTTGCAAACCACACACAAGACTATTTCATCCTCGGATTTCAATGTCGTGCTGCAGGAAAGTCAAGCTTGCAAAGTCCTCAGGCGGGTTTACCATCTCCAGCAAAGTGACAAATGGTCTCTGCGACAGTTGAAAAGATGTCCCGAGCCAACGAGGCTGCCAAGCCATTGGGACTTGCTGCTATGGGAAATGAAATGGATGAGGACGGACTTCCGTGAAGAACGCAAATGGAAGAGGACGCTGGCGCGAAATTTGTCTCATGACTGTGCCGAATGGGTGGCTTCTAGCGGCGAGGGAAGGAAAAAACTTCAGGTGAACGCCAGAATTCCATCGGCCAACAAAACCTCGTCCGGCAATGATACCAATCCGCCACTGGACGCTGACTCTCTTGCGACACCGTTGCCCGACTTGGTGCCTTCGAATGATGCCGACTCTCCCGTGGATGTCGACGACGAACCTCGCGAGTGGGACCATGTAACAGTTGCACCATCCGCCATTTTTGCTTTACCCGATGATGAAGTGCTGTTTGGTCTCCAAGACACGCCAGCTACCGAACAACTCTTGAGCGAGTTGCCTCTTTATCACGCGCCACTCAAAGTACCTCATGGTAACATGGCGACGCCCGAGTACGACCCAGACGCACCGTGGCGACGTCCAGCTCTGCCGTTGAGCAAGTATGTGGAGGGAGAACTGGTTCTCAAACCAGCAGGCCCCCCACTGAAACCGGAACGGAGCCGTTTCAAGTACGCCATCGAGGATGCTGAAAGTGACTCCGAGTTTGCGGATGACCGCTCACGCGACAATGCGAGATTGCCACCGGCTAGCACAGACGTTGCTCTTTTCCGCCCTGAGATGAAGATGATCAGAGATCGACTGCATTCGGCCCACCAGTTCAGGCCCCCGTGTGAATCGCCCATGCCCTCTCAGAGCTTCTATGAGCACCGAGTAGGTTCCATCTGGACGCCGGCGGACGATGACGAACTGAAGAAGCAAGTGCGAGACTACAGCTACAACTGGTCGCTGATTTCCAAGAACATTTCTTCCACGTCGTTGTTCGTATCGGGCGAAGACAGACGCACGCCCTGGGAATGTTTCGAGCGATGGGTCGCCCTGGAAGGTTACCCGCCCGAAGTCGCCAAAACACAGTACTTTCGCACGTACCACGGCAGGATTGACGCGGCGCAAAAAGCCATCAGCAACGCAAACCAAGCCACTGAAGGGGCAAGGCAACAAGTCGGTGCAAGCGGCGTTGTGTTACCTCTTCAGCGTCGCAGGCCTAATCTTCCTTCTCGGCAAGAGAGGAAGCCGGTCAGGAGACATTTCGGCATGATCGACGCCTTCAAGAAACTGGCCAAAAAACGGGAAGCAGCCGCCGAGAAGCAAAAGCAGACCGCCAACAATCAGAACAGGAGGCCGTCTGAGAACAACCCCCAGAAGCTCCCGACCAAGACACCAGAGGATTTGAGTCGTATGAAAATTGAGCGTGAGAGGCAAATGCAGGAGAAGCTCCTTAGGTACACCCAACAGCAGGAACAACAGCGACAGGTAAGTGTGCGCAGATCATTCACTCATAAAGAAGATGCACGTTAACCTGTCTTCTTAGGCTCAGGCTGCCATACAAAGAGGAGCAAATCAGATTTGCCGTGTACCAGGTGCCCCGGGGGCGACTCAAGCTGCACAAAGTGCAGCAGCAGCTCATATTGGAGGCATGGCAAATCCTTTGGCAGCCCGTCTGGCTGGTCAGGGTCAAGTCGCAGGCCAGACAGCACGTCGTTTGACACCACAGCAGCAGCAGCAACAGCAAGCGATGATACTCCAGCAACAGCAGCATCAAATGGCTGCTGCACAGCTAAGGAGTGGCCCAGGTCTTGGACCACAGGCTCCTCTAAATGTCGCTGGCATGTCACAGGCCCAACTGAATGCAGCACAGGCACAACCGCATTTGCAGGTGCCTGACGCCACCCTAGTGGCACAGGCTCGCCGAATTCAAGAACAGCAGAGACGCCGGCAAATGGCCCAGCAGCAGCAAGCACAAGGCCAGGTTCATCAGCACCCTCAGCAACAACAAGGTGTACAACAACAGGCACAACAATTTCCGCCGCAACATTCCCCTCCGCAAGCTCAGGCTCAGTCGCTCCCTCAAAACCAACAGACCCACACATTGCCGAACGGGTCAGCGGCACAAGTCGGTTCGCCCACCGTGCGTGGTGGAATCGGCGGCATCAACAGCATGAACCAGAACAACTTCGTCATGAACAACATGACCTACGCACCTAATGGAATGGCAATGGCTACCTCACCTGGCGCTGTCGCGATGAACATGCAAAACCTGCCGACCGGCTCATCTCCTGCCGGGTATAGTACACATGTTAAGGGCTTACCACCCAACATGCAGGCTCACTTTGCAGAAGTGGAGACCCAGATGAGGGCTCATCACCCAGACACAGCCCCGTCGGTAATTCGTCAGATGGCACTCCAGCGCTTCCAGCAGATTTATCGTTCCAAGAGCAATGTTGCCCAGACTGCCATGGAAGCCGCGGCTGGTAATGCCTCGCTACAGCAGGTTCAAGCTAACGGCATCGCAAATGCTTCCAGTCCCCAACAGTATGCGCAGCTTCTTCGACAACAACAGCAACAGCAGTCAGGCAGCCAGCATGCGCAGCAACAAGCGGCTCTCGCGCAGCAAGCGGCACGACAGGTGAGTCAACCGCAACAGCAGCAGCATCAACGGCAGCCCAGTGGGGGAGGGACGCCAGTACCCAACAGGTAGAAAAATCGTATGTAGCACGACCTTCATGAACAGCAAATGAAGCCGCCGCCGGAACAGATCAAGCCCCGGGCAAGGCACTAGAGGAAGGCTGTCCAAGCTTGCGGATATTGACACCGAGGCCGCGGTATGCCGCCTCAACGAGCCTCCAAGTAGTCAGGAGACACTCGTGAATTTGCTCGAAATCGCTCATCCCCCGAATCGCATGGGCGAGAAAGGAGACGTGTTAGGGCTGGAGAAAGAAGAATAGGATCCGTTTGCTGGGATTCTTCGAGACAGAAGTCTCCGTGTCTATTTGAGACGCGATGGTGCAACATAGGCAGAGCAAGAGGCTACATGGAGCGCGCGTGTAACCAGCAAATAGACCACAAGCTTAGTGCATTGCTAACAAGGCTCGCCCCGCTTGTCATTCTTCCTAGACCCAAACCTGCACATGACGTTTTCTTCAGGAGTATGGCTTCCAACACTACATACATACGAGGTTCAACGCTGTGTACAAGTTACTAACAGATCTTGACCCACTGGTCGAATCACTGAAAAATTGTAGTCTATACGGCGACCTGGCTGAGCGAGTAATCGGGTGTGGAAGCAAACACGTCAGCAATAAGCAAGCCGATTGGTCAAAAAGGTCACTGTCTAACCTTGGATTTGGGCTTTTTCATAGGAGAACAGAATTTCGCACTGGTAAAAAAGGAATTTCACACTGGTAGATGGAATTTCGCACTGGAGGGTCCCTGATAATGTATGTTCCTATAGGAGGACAATGGGTTTGGCGGGTGGCCCGCAGGGCCACCCGTATTGAATCTTTCACCTTTCGACTTTACTTGCGGGTATACAAACGTTATTTCACTCTGTTTGCAATTATAGTCGAAATTTCATTTCAATATACATTTACAGATTTTTTATACATATATATAGCTATTTTTTCCCGCGTGCGTATAGTTTATAATATTGAATTATACGGTTTTATAGTGTAAACCCGGATAACTTCATGGTATAAACAAATATAATAATTCGATATATGCCCGTATAATAACGCAATGTAACCTTTTATAGTAATCTGGTTTGAACTCATATAGTAACCCGGTCTAAACCCAAATATATATCTAATGCAAACTTGTATATAATAACAATATAAGTTTATATGTAATTACGATGTAGACTTATAGATAATTGCGGTATAAATCCGTATAACCTTTGCTACAGATAATGAAGGATTTAAACTTTATTAATGAAACTATTAAAATATTGATACAATCTTTTCTATTACACTTTTAAATCTTTACTTTCTTTTATTTATAAACAAATCCACATACATCAACCACATTAGTTAAGCCTATAATTATGTGATTGTTATTGTAAACAACCCACGATTATTATTATCGTTCATGATTCATTTTATTCAATTTCATTCAATTTAAATTACTTTAAATTCAGCTGAAAAACACTAAATACATGTTAAGAACTTTTCACTATACAAATCTTTTTTTTTTTCAATAATGGCCCCATATACCAATATCTAACGTTAAACAAATTAAAAACCTGTTGGTAGGGCTTTAGACGTTGCAACGTTGTCGATTCGATTGGTCGAAGTAATAGTAGTATTTGTAATAGTCAAGTGGTAGATGTATTGTTCTAGTTTTGGCAGACTGCTAGCTAGTTTGTATAGTAATTTGTATAGCCAATTACTTGGCCCGTACCCTAGTATGAAGTAGGTGTATATTGTACTTGACCTACAGCTAATAAAGTAGGCTAACGAACAATACACTCAACATATACTCGGTATAATCAACTTTACTATAAGTAAAGTTAATCTACTACACTGCAATTACTACTATTACAATACCAGCGGCTTTTTATTTTGTACGCATACACCAGTATGGTCGACTTAACTTTTCTAGTCGATACTAAATTATATCCTCGTTGACTAGCCAAAGCTTTGTCAATTCAAATTAACTTTCGCATCCAAATTAACTCTAATTACTTTTAATTATCACATGGCTTCGAATCTCAACTTTATCAAGTTCCGTACACTAGTCTTTCGCTACAAACCGTCTTAATCTACATGAGTTAACTAGTTCACTATTTACCTTGCTACCATAAGTATCACTAGCGATCTTAACTAACGAAAATTGAACTACCTATTAATTTGACCTAACCTATGTAAGTTAACTAATGCACTACTAACCTTAATTTATCTATACTATTCGAAAAAGTCGCCATCACTGGCTTTATTCCCCTAACAGTTTTTTTAAATTATATTTCTTACCAGGTGTCCTATTAATGTAGCGCTCGATACGTATAATTAGTCTGTTACTCTTTACAAAACTTTCAAAAGCTTTATTCAACGATATTTTTGTTATAGGGCCGGCAGGAATATCTTTGCTATCAATCCATTGGAATTTCTCGATTTCTCTGCTTTCATAGGCTTAATAACGTACCATTACGTCGATTATCAGGCGTTTTTCACTAGTAATTCCGAACTTCAAAAGGCATTCAAATAGACTCTTCGAGTCAGTTCAAATTACCACCAGAATAAAGGAAATATTTAGTTACCTAATAACGACGTTAAGGGTTTTCCACAATACCATACCCATATTAAAGCTAACTATTATACTGTAAATCTTAAAAGCTAATACATTTCATGTAATCTTATTATATTTAATAAAAGTTCAGTAAATTAAGCTACTAGTGATATTATACTAGTCTTTTCGATTATTTTTATTAACGAAAGTTACTAGAGAACCAATTTGAAAGGATGAATTGGTGTTATTTGTAAAAAAGCTACCCATAAAAATTATTAACTTAGCTTTTAACAAGTTAATTAAAAACATATTAATCCCTCGATCCAAATTTCGTATTTACTATTCAAACTTCTTGTTATAGACTCAGGCTATTGGTCATTAAGTCTATAGATTACGTGATTTTATATGTAACAGGATGTGTAGTACCCGGCCCAGGCGCGGTCCGGGTATAGTCTACAGGCGTGACGTGCGAGGGTATGCAATGGACCGTATATGGACCGTGTATACAAGTCTTGCACAAAATACATTTATAGCTTTTCTTAGTCTTCCTTAATACTTTCATTATTAACTTTATTTGGAGTTTACTAAATATACCTTCGTGGATGAGATTATAATATATATTGAAGGTTTATCTTGATCTTTTAATGATATATTGCTTATAATATACGAATCGATGGTCAATATTCATGCTTTTACGTTATATTTCAACGTTATTAATGAGGACAAGCTGTTGGCCAATATGCAGTCCTCCACCTTTATATATATACCTACCATTTTAGGGTCGACTTAGGCCGATAAATATCGCCTACAAGATATTATGAGCCCTATCGAATTGAATTTAAAATAAATATAATAGCCCATTCAATCGATTTTCGCGTTCGATATTATATTATATTTCGCTTACATTATTATTCAGATTTAACAATTTAAAAGCGACCTAATAATCATTCGTGCTAGGTTTCCAATGCTTCAAAATAACTGAAAGCGATAAGACTAACCGTAATTCGATGAATCTGCTTTTACTTACGCTGCAACGCGTTAAACTATTAAATTTATATTAAAAGCGGATAAAATATAAATTAAAAAAGGGTCATATATGGTTTTGAATATATATCATTATTATATGACGGTTATAAAGTAAGTCATTATAATATATTACGAAGCCGATGAATTCAAGGGAATATACGATATAAATACAGTTTTCAACAATATTAAAGCCACTTTTAAGGATCTTTACAGCACGAATGAAGCTTTAGTCGAGTGAAAAGAATTGCTTATAAACGATAAAAAATGTAAATACTATTTGTTATTAGATTAGAAATATTATTAGCTTAGGCAGGCGGTCTAAATTAACCTTTAGCTATTAAACACAATTACTTTAGATTTAGTATTTTTCCGCGTATTCGGGATAAATTTATTACGGTAAACGCTACCATATCGATTAAATCGAGGATTTAGCGAAATATTGCGAGTTTACAGATGAAATAAATATTTTAAATATAAAACGATATTTTAATAGATAATTATCGGGTTTTGTATAAGTATAGCGACCGAATGAAAACACAGTAATGATAAGGATTTACGCCGTTCAGGTATCTTAATTGAAGGGCCGCGGTAGTAACAATCGGCTATTCTAATAATCCGATCGAAATAAACTTAAAACTAAGAACGCCGTGCGACGTGGATAACGGCGGGAAAATGTCGGATTAAATAAGCTATTAGGCGTTACTTATGATATAACTTTTCGAATTACTATGAAAAGGGTTATAAATTTCGCCCGGCTTATCTTTCAACGTGAATAAACAAAATTAAAGTCGAAAAGGTAGTTATAGATTTTTTTATTATCAGCAACAAGAAAAACCTAATTTCTAAATACAATTTTGTTAAGGAACTATATAATTTTACTGGTGTAATTACGAAATCGAGTAAAAACGAATTTGATTTGATTAAGATACGTATAAATAAAAATTCATTTTTATGCTCATACTTTTCAATAATATTTACTTCCTAAATACCTAAGTCGACTTGATATATAATTATTATCATATTATAAATATCAATTTAATATAACAGTTAAGGATAAAGTGAATACAGCTATTATATCCTCGAAATCTAGGAATAATATTAGGGTTACGGCGAAATTCACATAGTATCTATATAACTAAGTTTAGCGTAAATATTGATAAATAATTGAAACCGATACTAATATATATTATTCTCGGAATAAAGCCACACATAATTTTGAATATATTATAGACAATTATAATGGGTAACTTTAAACGCTGGCGAAAATCTTTTAATAGTCAACAATCGAAAATAATTAGTAATTAATATATTAATATTATGTTCTAGGTTGTAAGATATTTGAGGCGTTCCAAGATCGGTTTTTGTTAGTTTAATAACTCGATTTCAACGGGCGGTATAATGTATGAGAGACTAATTATAATTAACTTTCGCAATAAGTTTTTACGAAATAACGCGAATTGTATAGTTGACGTCGCCGACGGTAATAAAAAAGGAGTAAAATTGGTTCCGTTTCCTACTTGAGCTAACAGAGTTTCTCGATCTGTTTAATAAGGAAAAGGCAACGGCCTTACCCCCGCATCGGGAAGAACTCGATTATTATATTTATATTAAACCTAAAGAAAAAAGATTTTTATCGGATAAACTATATGAGTCTTTATATTCGATATTACGAGATGAAATCTTCGAATTCTAAAGTTTAGTTACGGAATGAATCAATAAAGAATAAATTCGAATAAACATTTTATCGGCTATAATACCGGTATTATTAATTTTGAAACCGAGAAGGGGGTAACAATTTTACGTCTATTATCGGGATGTAAATAAAATCATCAAGTAAAGTCGGTTTCCCCTATCTTTAATTAATTGTTTGACGCGTATTCTCTTAGTCGATGTAACTTACCAAGTTTAATATTCGAACAGCTTTTTACTGCATCCGGATTATATTCGGATAATAAAAATTAACGGGTTTTCGTATTTGTTTCAGCTTATTCGAATAATTCAACGTTGCTTTTAAGTTAGCGTAAACATTAACGATTTTTTAACGTTACATTAATTATATAATAGCAGATATATTAAATGTTTTCATTACAGATTATTTAAACAATATTTCAATTCTTTCTCCGGTACTAAGTAAAATGATATAACGAAAGTTCGCGTAATTTTAGAACGTTTTCACGATACCGGATTAAACTTCAATATTAAAAAGTATTATTTCGCATGAATGAGGTAAAATATCTTACGTTTATCGTAACGATCGGCGTATGTATTATGGCCGATTTAGAAAAAGTTCGGCTTATTCGCGAACAGGTGTTTTTACGTATTATTCGGAAAGTTCGAAGCTTTTTAGGGTTTACTTACTTTTATCGCAACTTTATTTTTGATTTTTCAGAATGAAATAACTACCTTATTCTACTTACGAAATAAAGAATTTGGTAAGTTTGAACGAATCGGAAGGAATATACGTTTTAAACTTCAAAGTATATGTTTTTACGACTCCGATTTAAATATATTAGGATCTAAACCGGTTAATAGTAATAAAAACCAATTACTCAGGAATAACTTTTAAATGAATTTTTTTCGTAAAAGGATAAAACCGATATCCTTAAACCGGTAGTATACTATTTTACACGATTATCAGATGCAAAAAATAATTATATTATTAACGATAGAAAGATTTTTATCGTAGTATCCTATTTAAAGGCGTAATTATCAAAATCACGTAATGTTTGTACCCCGTTCATCATTTTGACGGATTATAAGGCATTAGAATATTGTTCTTTATTGTATTTGATTTCGAAACGTTTCATTTATTAGGCTGAGGTTTTCTTGGCTTTTCCAATATTACTTATTTTATCAACTCGCAATTTAAGGCGTTTGTTTGGATATATTAACCCGTGAATTGTAAGAAAGACCCGAGAAGAAAAAACGCCTTACGCGGATTTTTGAGCATATTTTTATAGCTCTATGAAATATAATAACAATAAACTTACATACCGTGAAAATATATATGGCGAGGAAACATATGGAAAAGTTTATTAGTATAAAAGCCTAGTCAATCAATCGCGATAATATACGTTAAAAGAGGAAGTCGTACGATATTAAAAAATCGATGGTTACGATATCGCTTCGGGCCCTGCCCGCGTTAATACCGCTAACTTCGGTAACGCCGAAAGATATAGAAACGTCAACGATTAATATACTGTTTTGAACCCAGCCCGCATTAATAACGCCGACTTTATTAAGGCCGGACGGTTATTTCATTTTCGGGTTTAATATTTTAACAAAGTTATAAAATTAAAGTATAAAAAATAACTTGTTGTATACGGTTCGACTATGAACAGTTATTAAAGTCGTTAAATATTTTCCGGTTCAGGTAAGATATTCGATATGAATTACAGACTATAATCTCAACCAGAAGGATACATTACGTCATTATAGTTATTTATAATTACTCAATTAGAAATTTTTATCGACAAGAATCTTATAACAAATTCACGACTCGCCTATTATAGGTTATCTAGGTAAAAATGTCTTGTTTCGGGATTTTTAACGGAATTAATGTTGAAAGTAAAATGTTATAAATATTTGTTGTTTATAACGAATATATACGTAATATAAAAGTACAACACCTCGTCATACTCTATGATAAAACAATTTAAATTTATTTTTATCCTAAATTATCATTAATTTTACATTTTTAGTTACTTTATAATGAATTGACCGGTTACCAATAACGGATTACGGCATTTATTGGTTTTTATAAACCTACTTTTACAATCTATTTAATTAAAGGTAATATGGTTCATAACCGCCAAAGCGTATACGAAATACTTTAGAGATATATAATAGAAACCTTATAAATTTCCTGTTGGAACAATATTGACTGCTATTTTCAGCAGGTCAATTGCAGTGTAGTCAGTCAAATTTACTGTAAGTTAAGTTGATTGTATTGACTGCAAGTGGAGTGCCTGATTCGGTATAGGGCACGGACCAAGCAATTGGCCATACAAATTACAGTGCAGATCGGCTAGCGGTCTGCCAAACCTAGAAAAATACATCCACAATCTGACCATACAATATACCTGTGACTTCGACCAATCGAATCGACAACGTTGCAACGTCTAAGGCCCACCAACATTTCCTGTATTTATTATTAACGATTGCGGCTCGGAATGTATAAGTATTTTTTTAACTACTTTACAATTTTTAATGTAAATTAAGTAACTTTTGTCGACGGAATATTATTTATTAAGAAATGACGGTACCGAATGGATAAATTTAATGTTTCAAAACTACTTACGAATCATTGTCTCCTCTTCTAAATTTAATTAGGTAATTCATTTTTAACGTATTAATTTGTATTAAATAACCGAAAGTTGATGGTTACCGAATTTCATATTAATCGATTGGTTTAGAAGTACGATATATCTCTTGTTCTTAAGGTAAAAGGTGATCAAAAATCGATAATTAATCTTTTGAAACAAACTTTTACGTTTTTGATGTACTTATGGGAAAATGAAAAACTATTTTACGCGACTATAATATATGTTTCATTATAAATAGAAAACAAGTTATACTATCGGTAACACCTGGTGAAATGATATAAGGTAAAGGAATAAGTTTAACTTAATTTAAGTAATATTCAAATGAATCGCACAAATAAAAAACTTAACAATTCATATAATTAATATCGTATCGTTAACGTTTCGAATCCGTTCAATGTTATTTTTAGATATTTTCGTAAATACGTTGTATTTTGTGTATATTTAGTTAAACGTACTGTTAGAAACCCTTTTTCCTTATATGTTTCATTTGAAATACGTCCGGAATCAGTCTTTATCGTGGACGATACAGGAAAAGGTATATAAAACGATTTTAAAGTTTGAAATATTTTATGTATAATAACGGGGTGAAGCGTTATTCGTTATATATCAGTTAAATAAAACGGTTATATAAGGTTCAAGTAAAAATTATAGAAAATTATTAATATATTGTAACTTTAAATTAATTTAAAACGAAATAAAGAGAAATTGTTGTACCTTAGGGGAGTATTTTCCCGTCTTGTGTACTTGCATATCTCTTGCTTTCTCACGAGACTACCTTCTCTCGAAACTACCTACCTATGAGTCATCCCTATCATGAGTACTTATTGTTATGATGATCTGGTAGATTCCAACCTTTAGCTTAGTCTTTACCTTAAATACAGACCGGAATAATACAATACGTTCGTACGTATAGATAGTATAACTGTCGGTAAGGTCTTTATTTATGTGAAAGTAAATGAAGAGTAATCGTTAGATTGGTATTGTAGTAAAAAAAGATGTTTATCTAGAAGAAGTATTCTAGAGAGAGCACGCCATGGATGGGAGGTTATATACCTCCCATCCGGGTAGTGGCCCTTTTGCTGTACGCTTTGGAATACCTATTCTAAACCGCTCCATGCATTGCCGTACGGTCTGGAATAGCTATTCCAGACCGCTTTATATATAATGCACTTTACGTCTTACAAGAATGAAGTCTACAACATGACACGTTATCGTGCACTCTGCAGGAGTATACCCTGCAATACAGTACACTGCTACTAGCTCTATATATACTATTTATAAGGGTATATAGTAATATTCAAATAGGAAATCTTTTCTTTCTTCCTTATATATTACGTACCTATAGCTCAATAGTAACAATATGATTGTGGTTATGAATGTTTAAATTAGTAGGTTTTATAATAATAGTGTAATTGTAGGTATAAAGGTTTAAATTAGTAGATTTTGTAATAATAGTGTTATTACGGTATTCATTATAAAAGGTTTAAATCAAAACGTTTTAGCCGCGGTAGTAATGGTAATTCAATTGGAATTAATAAGTTTTAGTTGCGGTAATCATTATAATTCGGTTAAAGTTAGTGAAGTTTAACCGCTATAGTAATTATAATTCGGTCCTAGTTAATATAACCAAATAGGGGCGATATAGTTAGTAATAACACCTTTCGTAGTTTAAACAGGGATAATTACGTAATTAGGTATTAGGTTAATATAAAAAGATATATCGCTATTAGCCTGAATAAAACTTCTCTTTTTTTCCTTTTAAAGACGCGTAGTTTAAGTTAATACAAATCCTTATTTTAACCTACCTAAAATTTATTTCAAACAACCAATGTAAACCTCTTTAATAGGTAGGTTACTAAACTAAAATTCATATATTAAACTCCTTTTTGAAATAGATGTCGCGTAAAAACAGAACGGTAAGGCTTTGGCACAAGAGCGCCGACGCGCCGCCGACGCGCCGCCGCCGCTGCAGCCGCTGCCACCGCCAGCAACCCGCCATTATCTAGCACAATTTCCTCCATAACCGCCACCCCTCCCGTTGCCACTATACCGCCACCTGCCGCCGCCGCCTCCTTTTCCTTACCAATCATGCCTATCTTTGCCGCCACCGCTACCTTCCCTTCCGCCGCCGCCGCCATTCCCTTTCCTACCACCATCGCCACCTCTTCCTCCTCCTTTTTTCCTTCCACTTTCTCTAACTCCTAGGGGGAGGAGTAAGGGGCCCTAAAAGTTATAAACCTAACCCTTTCCCTATGGATAAAGACCCTATTATCCGTAAATATCTTTTTATACCGTAAATGTAGTTTAATGTAGTTGCGCTAATAGGATCGAATTACGCAAAATAAAAAGAGGTAAATTTTTGGGGATGGCGCGAATGAATAAGGTTAAATAAAGGTACAAATCAGGGAGCGGCGTAAATAGCGGAGATCGGACCGTTTTAAATTGGCGAAAGTAATATAATGGTTTATTACGGTCGTAAAACCTTTCCAAACATATCAATAAACAGCGTACTTGTCGATATAAATGTTTCCAGTACTCCGTTCGAGGTAGCTTTGGTTATCGCATTTAATGTGTTAAATTTGCCGTCGATTCATTTTATTTCCTTGATTTCACGGCGTTTGTATAACTCGCGTAAAGTTACAATATCGATTATGACTCGATTTTCATTGGTAATACCTAATTAAACTGAATATTCATGAAGCAAAAAGGAGTTAATATATATTATGAGAGGGACAAGGCGTAAACTAAGGTTGGAAATAATCATCCGGATCGTTATTGTTATAATAATACCCAAATCGAAACCTTTAACTATATTATAGATTTCCGAAGCTAATACGCTTTTCGTAACCTTTTTACACTCACTAAAGCTTTAATAAATAATATTTTTACAGAGTATAAAGCCGTTTTGAACCGGTATTTCGTTGCCGAGTATTAGGAAGAAGCCTATTTATAAATTATAATTGTTGTTATTAATGAAAGAGTCGTTAGTAAAAATAAATAGTTTTGTAATATGTATATTTAAGAGTATAAACTACAAACCGCGTTTTGAATTATACATTGACCATAGGAGACGTTTATTGAACGCTTTATATATATCGTTAGTCGGGGCGGTTAAATATTACGCGGCGCCTGAAAAGTTTAATACCGCCTTTGGTTATATTATAAAAGTAACCTAAGCGTTACGTACGTATTGGTATTTATATTTGTTGGGTCTTTTTACGTTATCTAAAACGATAATAGCAACTTTGCTTAGCTACCCTTTTTATGTAAGGTTTAAAATGACGTTTCAGAAAGTAATAGTGGCGCTATTAAAATCGATTATATAGTTTTCCATTAGGTACGTCTTAGGTTTCACTTTTAAGCTGGCTCTCAAAAGTGTTCTTTCCTTAAATACGGAAAATAAGGCGTTATATAACGTTAAAGTACCGTCCGTATATATACCCGTTATTATAAAGCCCTCCAAACAGGCTATTAATATTAATAAACACGGGTCGAAAGTAAAGCTAATTATTATGATCCGTTTCTTATAGTACCTTTAGTAAATGTTATACCAGTAAATACCGGCTTTAATTGAATCGTAAAGTGGTTTTATAAAAAGTAAGATCGTTTCGAACGGGTAGTGGTATTTGAGATTTCTTAATATATCAACGTAAATTCGTCGTTCAAGTTGTTTTTCAAATTGGGTATATACTTATATTATATCTCGAAGTTCGACATATAAGTTATACGGTACGTTAATAAAGGCCGTGAATATAAAAATCAGGTGGTGGCTAATTCAGTGTAATATGGGAGATTAAGTTATAATATCTTTTTTACCTTCGTCATTATATCTTTTAATAACCAGGCGGGTTTTTTGTTAGGTTTACCGGTTTTATATTTTACTTCGTAAATAAAGCGAGTGGGAGAAAATCTATAGGTATTGTAAATAGCGGGGTCGAACGGTTCAAAATGAAAACCGTCTTGATCGATTAAATCTAAAATCTTTATTTAAGTAAATTATTCGAATGGGATATTTAAGGTGGTAATAATACCTTCGTAACGAAGTTTTACACTTAACTCTTGATTTTCTATCTACTTTTACGTAATGAAGGAATTTATAACAAGTCTTTTAAGGCGTTTCTTTGTTTTCGAGCCAAAGGGGCGCTTTCGGCGGCGAGGTTTTAATAGGATTAGTAAAAACGAATCGTTTTTATCTAATATAATTGGATCGAAATCGTATTTAAAAGGTAGGTTTAAATTTGTAATCGGTTTAAATACGTCGTTTTAAGGGATATCTCATTAACAATTCTATTTGTCCTACGATTCTGAGCTGTTTCTATCTATCTTTCTCCTATATTTATATACCACTATTAAGCGAAACGAATTTATACCGTTTAATAAATTAACTAATATACTATAACTTCTAAACCCGTTCATTCTCTACGGGTTAGTTTATCTATCCTTCGTTTTCCAAACCAAAACTTTAAATTATAATGGTAAGTCCAAAACTTTAGCTTGACGTAGACCATTATTTATAACCAACTCTTTAGACACATAGTTCTTCGCCCGTAGAGAGTGTAATGCCTCCATAGCCTTCGCTATAGTATTGGCACTTTATACTATAAACGGTAATGGTCTAGAGTTTATATGAATTCTTGGCAAGGTACCAAAAATAAGGAGCGTGAAAATAAGCTTATTTAGGCTAAAAGTATTGTTAACGACTTTAACCGCCATTTAAAAACTAGATTCCTTAAAACTGGTACTCTTTATCGTTTTGGATAATATTATATACTCTTTTGAAAATAGTCTATGATATCGCTTAAACTTTCCAATACCTTATAAAGCCTTTACTAAAATTTAATTATACTTGTTACTATTCATCCGAATTTTAGTAAGTTACTCGGTAAAGTCGAAGGCTATATTAACGTCGTATATAATTTGATTGAAAGGCCTTAATTAAATGTTAAACTAACAGTTAACTAAAACGTTATAATAGTTTACAACGAACGCGTTTCATGTAAATTTAATGACGTAAAATAATATTACCGCGTCGACAGCATCAAGGACCGGTTAACTATTTAAATATATAATATTAATAATTACTTTGTAATTAAAATTTATATCGTTTTAAAGGCGGCATTTAAACAGTCGTAGGATCTCTTAGTGTAATTAACATTTATAGCATAACTTTTTGATAGTTTTAAGTACGTCTTTTTTTATATTCGTATAGTTTACGGTGTAAAGTAGGTGTAAACAGCGTTTTACGGCCAGGTATCCGAATCGTCGATATGAAATCCGCAATTCTGGCTACGTTAAATAAATAGCTTTAATTATATGTGTTTCGGGGAAAAACCAAAGGTAGCCGAACTTAATCCGAAACGGTATAAATACTTTATCCGAAGAGTAGATAAGTTAATCAGTCGTATTTCGGACCTTAATTCGGAGTTTATTAATATCAGTTAAGAAAAAAAGACATAATATCTCAAAAAATACTACGTAAAACTTAACTGGTTCGAAACGCGTATTTACAACGACAGTTCCGAATAATAACGCTTTATCTTTACTAAATAAAACCTTTCGGTATTTTTTTATTCGATTTGACTAAAACCTCGGAAACTTCGCCGTAAACGCGTTGAATTGCCGTTTCCCGGTTATTGAAATTTCGGTTATATTAGTGTTGGGTATAATAACGTAAAACATATTGCCATATCTGTTGAAAACGTAAATTATGACGTTATATAGGCTTCTAATACTTAGTTAACGTAATTTATACCTATAATATATAAAAAAGGCATTTTATAGGACGGTAAAGATACGTTAAACGGGTTTATTGTCTTGGGTTAACAAATAGGTATTATTACCTTTAAGGTCGTTTTTTCCTGAATTATCTTCGTAATGGTAGGCGTTAAATACGTTATCTATACCTTCGTACTTAGTTACGTATATTGTAAAATTAGCTTGTATTTTATCTCTTAACGTATAGTCGATATAAAATCATCGTTTAATACGAATCTACCCGTAAACGGAGTAGTTCGTAAATTCATAACCGACTTTACCGTATACGATATACCGCTTTTAAAAATCCGCAGGGCTTTATATACCTTTTCGTAAGTATTATTATAATCGCGGTATGTTTTTTCCATTTCTTAACAATCATTTCTATCCTTTATTACTAAGGTCTTCTCTTCAATACCTATATTTTAAACTTTCGTTTTACCTTGAGTAAATTTTGAATTTTCGATTTGAAATGTGGTAAATAATTTCGGTAAGGTTTATTTTGGTAATTTAACTTTGGTCTTTTATTTTAGTAGTGATCAATATTAATCCGAAACTCGCATATCGGCGTATAAAAGTATTAAATACTATTTTAAGGCTTATATAAAAGGTTTTCAAATTCTTTTTCGGTTTAAAAAGTGTAAAGTTAAAATCTGGGTTTTCGCGACAAGCCTTCGTTATAACTTAAATGAACAGTTTATCACCTTTATATTCCGGTTTAAAATCTACCTGAAATTTTCTTAATTGAGCTAATAGGACAGTAAAAATCTTTTATAGGTTTTTATTGGCGTTTTTTTGGTTGAATTCTTACGGATTTCCATGTTATGCAGGTCTAGTTCCTATAGTAAAGTTCAGAGTTAATGTTTGTATAGAAGTAGGATTCTAAGCGATTGTAATACTTCGCAAATATATGTTCCTAAATAAGGTGATACATATATTATTCTTTAATTTACCCGAATAGTATACCGTGCAAAATAACATTAAATTCAAATAGTTTAATGTTTAATTTCTTATATATATTAAGTATAACGTGTATTTTATTATTGAGTACGGCGTTTGGTTTACCATTATAATTATTATTCCTTTTTTAAAACCTGGTAAAGCTAGTTAGATTCATAGGGTCGTTCCTATTAATAGGGAAGCGGTACAGTAAAAGTTTACGATAAAGGTCGTAATTAGTAGATATTAATCTGTAAAGTATGTATTGGCATTTTACGACATTCGTTATTTCCTAAAGCGGGTTATTTTTTATATTTCGGCCGCTTTCGTTATAGCTGAACGGGATGTTTATGGTATTCCAGCCGCTGTCTTTATAACCGAGCGGGTTATTAACGGTAATCGGGGTATGGTTTTATCTTCATTTCGGTTTGAAATTACGTTTTAAAGAGATTCTACGTTCAACTCTCTTTGTAGATAATCGTTACGGTAGCTTCTCTTTTTCCATCAATTCCTCCAATTTCGTTTTCACTTTACGGCGGGTATTTAGCCTTATTAAGTGTTTTATTTCAATTTGTGGTAACATTTCGTAACCCCGGACTATTAATTTAAATATTCGTTTTTAATGTTTTTTAACCAGTATCCTTTCATAAATTTCATTTTTATTATTTTATCGTCTATTCATTTTGGTATTTTCATAAATTAGGTTGTTATTAATAGGGCTTCAATGATACGACTGTTGGTTTTACCGGTAGTATTAATACCTTTGTTTCGTCGTTGTTTTCGTAGTATTTTTAAAATCGTATTATCGACTATTCGCTATATGTCCGGCATCCTGTCCGCAAAATTCTTTTTAAAATCGTTGAATAAGTTACTTCCTTTAATTTATCCGTTATAATAATTATATATTATATTAATAACATACCAATTTGCCTTATAAAGATTGAAATCATTTACTAATTCCTCGATATCATTATATTATAAGTTAAGGTTCAAGTATTTTAAGATATTATAACGAAACGATGTATATATAAAAAGGTACTGTATATATTCGTTAGCCTTTTCCACATCCGTTATTATTACAGCTATCGTTTATTCGTGGAGGGTAGTTTACATATACCTGTAATATATAAAACGGCGCGAATTGGCAATATCGCACCGTAGTTGGATTCAGGTACGTCCGGATTTTAGTGTTTGAAATAGTTCGTTTTACAAACGGTAAATATAAAGTAAATAAGATAACTAAAGCGGTTAAAGTAAGGCTTATTAAAGTTTACTGTTATAATCAATTTTAAACGATACGTAAATAAAACGTAATTACAAATTAGTTAAACGTTTTGAAATAGTTTTATTAACATTTGGTAACGTTATATTAGTTAAGTAATTAACAAAACTTAAACGTTATAAATACTATATCAAAAATACAAATAACGAACGTAGGTAAATTCAAAACGTATAGGCGGATGTGGGAAAGTGGGTTGGGTAAAGGGGGTGTAATTATGTAATCTGATGTATGGGTCGTGTCTGGTGATCGGTTCGGATTAACGTGTCGTAGCCGCTTTTGGTAAAGTTTACGGTTTGATTTCTTTGTACGTAACCGCTTTTATTAAAGCGATTGGTTTGATCAACGTGTTTGTAACCGGTTTTAAGAAGAACAAGCGGTTTGAATGTTTTGTTTATAACTGCTTTTGTATTTTACGAATGGTATAAATTGTCGAAAATCGGACGGGTCCTAACAAAGGGTTGCAAAACTTGGTGGTCTTGACTTATATGGCCTAGTATGTAGTAAGACGTTTTCTAAAAGGTACCCAGGTACTTTTACAACGTTAATATAAGTTAATGGTTAACGTAACGGAGCTTTTTAATAAATAGAGTACTAATTTGTTAATATTATCGTATCAAAAGTTATCATTTTTAAAATTACTTCGGATTTTACAGTTTTATTACGCTTCGGGTTTCTCGATGTTTCCGCGTAATTTCATATTTTATATGATTTTTGTAAAACATAGTAGTAGAATACAAACAATTGGAACTATTATAATATCCCGTTATAGGTATTTTACTTTAGTTTATTTTTTTTTCCTACCTATTTATAGTTAACCTCATCGGCTATAAATTAGTGTCGGTAGGGTTTTTATTTAATTAAAATTAAATAAAAAGTAATCGTTGACTTAGAATTGTAATAAAAAAAGGTAATGATTTAAAAGAAGTATTCCAGAAAGAACACGTTAAGGATAGGAGGTTATATACCTCCTATCCGGGCAGTAGCCCTTTTGTCATACGCTTTGGGATACCTATTCCAAACCGCTCCATGTATAATTCACTTTGCGTCTTGCAAGAGTGTAGCTTACAGCGTGACACATTATCGTGTACTTTTCAGTATTGCACTCTGCAATACAGTGCACTGCTCCCAGCCATATATATACTATCTATGAGGGTATATAGTAATATTTACAATAACAAATAGTAACCATGAGCTAAGATATTATATGGTAATAAACCGATTATAATTTCTGTAAATCAATTGAATTAAGTCACTAACGCGAAGCTGTAACCATGTAGCCTTGTTACCGGAACACCAACTCCTTACGTTCCTCTTCCTCCATCTTTTAACTCTTAACCCTCTTCCTTTACCTTTAACATCAACACCGTATATCGCTAGCTTTTACTTTACGAGATATTAATTTTAACCTATAAGTAAGCGAAAACTGTAAGCGTGGGTATTACACTAAATAATCTCCAAACTCCTCGTCATACGCGCCAGAAAACTGGTATAGAAAAACTTCAAAAGTTGGCGCCTACCCCGTCAAAGCTGACAATTATCACTTTCCCTTTACTTTCACCAAAAACGCCAATAAAAGCGCTACTTTTACCTATATATATACCTTTACTTATTTCATCTTCATCTACAACTTTACGTTTTTATACCCCTTTAGCCAGTTTTTCACCTACGCAAATTCACCGCTCGTTCGCCACTATAAAGCTAAAAAGAAATATCTTTTATCCGGATTGACTAACTATAATGTTACAAAGCTCATAATAAGTCTACGACAAAAATTTGAGAAACGAAATATTATAAGGTATATGGAACACAATAATGCTATACGATGTTTGGATAGCTTAAGTTTCGAAAGTCGCTATTATCGTAACCGTTATTCCATTAAACCCTTTCGGCGCTATTCTCGTAAGCTCTTTCGTCTCTATTATCACTAATCCCTACCCATTTCCATAACTTCATCAGATACTTTTAAGGGTAACAAATAATGTTATTGTTACAAAAGAAAAAAGATCAACCTTCGTAAGCCCTTTTATCGCCGTCGCAAACCTTTTTGAAACCGCCGCGAATGTTAGCCTTCTCGCCACCGTTTCTCTCGTAACCGCCTCGAGCGTAAGCTCCTTCGTCACCGTCGTTCTCATTCCCGCTGCTCTCATTTTCGAACCCACTGCGAACATTTTCTAAATCAGAATACAATAACTACTCAATACTCAGCTAAAGGGAACCGCTATCTAAAGCGTAAAAAAATTAAATTATTTAACCCCGAATATTACAATCCTTAAAATATAGATATTATTATAGTTCGTAAAAATGTAGTCTTTATCAATATATAAAACTTTTAAAAACGTTTAAACACTTTCGTAAACACCGCTTTAACATTGGAAAGTAAAATCGTAAAGATATTTTATACATTACTACAATGATTTTTAATATATTGGTGAAATATAGAAATTACTCTTTACGAACGTCGAAATATGTTTTGTCATAACCTCGTATACATTATAAGTATTCATGTCGACCGCTTTGCTATCGACCTTAAACGAATTACTATAAAGTTTAGAAAGGTTGAGTTTTCGTTACATAACCTATTAAATAAAGAGTATAATTTACGCAAGTATATTTAAAGAAAAGTACGCTACGTAAAGGTTATAAGTACACTAAACCGCCTTAATAACAATTGGTATAACACCATAATTAATATTCAATCCGCATTAAACCTAGGAATTTAATAGTACCCACCCGGTTTACATCGTAAATAAATTATAAAAAAGTATTTAGTTAAGGTTAAAAAGTTGTAACCGATATTACTTACAGTAACAATACGGCGATACACCAACTCCTAACATCCTATAAAAGATGTTTGAGAAAGGTATAATTTCAGGTATCTTCGCAAAAATAAGTATCAATATTTGAAAAATAAGTACCAATCCCATAAATTCGAAAATTATATTGATAGGTACAATATACGTCCGTTAAAAAATACAATAGCAAAAGTTACGATAACTACCGTTATTGCAAACATTCCGACCAAAAACGTGGTTGAGATAAACGCGAATGCAAGCAAAAACGTAGTCAATACCGTTTTTTCGATGAAATTGTCGACCAAAACCGTAATCGCAAGAATAAAATTAAGAATATACAATTAAAGGTAAGAGATACTAAATATTAGAATTAAAACCATTTTAATTACTTACGAATATCTTTATAAGCAAGCTCGTATCACTTTAGCAATACACAGTGGATATATAATATAACCTAATATCACGTTTTCTAGTTGTCAGAATTATATATATTGTAGTGGGAATTGCGGTTTGCGTAATAATTTATTTAAATATCTAAAGGCTTCTACACCAAAAAACGCCTTTTCCTCGAAGACATAAAAAGGAGTATACAATTATTAAACCGTATGCAACCTGCCACTAGCCTGGATAACATCGTAAATAATACAAAGAATCTTCATATTATCATAGCTAAACCTGTTAACGAGGAGGTGGTATTCTATATAGGTAGCTATAGTTACCTATAAATTACTATACGAACTAGCACTATAGGCAAAGACTACAAGTTTAACCTCGAAACAAACGCTATCAAAGACCTCGTGTCTGAACTTTAGCTAAATATAAACTTCGCTAATGATATTATAATAAACGTTCTTGTAACCGAACGGGAAATAATTAGAGAATTAATAGATCCTCTTATTCGCATTACTGCAAAAAGGTGTTAGACTTTATATATTTTTTGGAATAAATTTGATAATATTGCTATACTGTTATGGAAAATAACTTAAATTTAACTTATCAATCACACAAATATAGGCGTTTTATAAACAAATTACTGAATAAAACAACATCAAACCAATGTGCTAATGTTAGGAAATGTGGCTCATTTCCAAAAAAAACCACTTCTAAATTCATTTTTCAGTATATGAAATAGATACGAAACCTATTTTTTGCAAAGTCACCTCCAATATTAAAGTCTTTTTTAGACCTCAATAAATGATATGAATAACTATTAAATACGCCACCTTTTAAAAAAGCAAATTGTTTCTATTTACAATTTAATATTTATACGCCTTTAATGCTTTTATCGTTGCGACTACTCCTCATATAGGACAACTTTAAAATTTAACAGCTAAAGTGGCATGATTATCGAAACACGCGTTTGGAAACTATTACGGAATTCGAAGATAATACGTACTTTCAAGCAGATTAAAAGAAAGCTATACAAGCCCTTGCTTAGGCTTCAAGTATTAGTAATGTGTTCTTTATCGTTACTTAATATCCCGAGATAATTATAAATAACCATTGAATCTCTTTTACTCCTATTAAAGCCTCAGATAAATTTACCACTATACCAGAAATTAATACTAAATTCAAGTTAGATTTTCCTACTTTTCACGTTTTTGTGACGCCCGCGAGTACGCCTTCTCTTATTAAGGCATTCGTTGCAATTTAAGCAGATACCAATCTTCTGGACGCAGTGAAGTACTTGATATAAAATATGGGTTGCTAAGGTATTTACTCACAAAGAAGCGGGTTTCGTTAAACCTTGCAATAAGCTACAGGACCGAAATATTTCATTTGACATGAAACCACCTAAAAATATACCTATAGTAAAAACAATATAAAGCACCCATATCAATTCAATTAATACGAATTAATCTGTTTGATTACAACAAGTTTACGAGCGATATAGTGCTGTTTAAAAGGATATAGGTATACTTGAAATACTTGTATGTTAAATGATAAATGTTTTACTTATTGATAATTAGCAATAAGCTAAGCTAACCCTTTATCCTTATATTATATCCAAACGCAATAAAAAGCTCCTCAATTAATAGTTTAATATTTTATATCATTCAAAACGCCTAAAATTCTTCAACGACGTATCGATATTTAAATTACCGGTATTTGTAATGTGGAAAACTATTTAAAAAGTGGATAAAAGTAGAATAGTTATAGATTTACGACCAACTAACAAATCTGTTTTTAAAAAGACTATCTCTTACCTTTGTAAAAGGATATCATCCGTTTCATTCGCGAAAAAAACTGCATCAACATTAAAAACGTTACCAAGTTCTTCTTTTCACTTTCAATACACCTAGATTACCGCGATTGATTTACTTTCGTTAGTAATTGTGAACTTAAACATAACAAAGTCGTCTTTATAGGTTTTCGTAATTTACTATTATATGCTTATCGTTTTATTAATGTAATATTAAATTAATTTCCACGTTTTTATCGTTTATTCATTGAAGATATTACCATTTTTCCGAATATGTTCGAAAAACACCTCGTTTATCTAAAAGCTGTTTTCAAGCTTTTTACTATCAAAGGTATTACCTTATCGCCAAATAAATCTTATATCGACTTCCTATTAATTAAAATTTTGGGATTTTAAGTAAAAGCTTTCAGTCTTTTAATCATTCAAGAGAAAATATCAAGTTTTTGAAATCCTTCGTTCTCTCGTAATTTGAAAGACCTTGAAATGTATCTAGTAATAGTAGAGTATTTACGACCCATAATAACCTATTACATATAACTGATAAGCTCACTTTGAAAACTCAAAAAATATTTGCCAATATAAGAAAAAAAGTAAGAATTATTTGAAGTTAGTAATCGTGGAAAAAGACAACATTATACGTAGTTTATAGTTATCTATTCTACTCCTACATAAAAAAATTATTTAAAAGCTATAAAAACTTATCTATGTAAATAGCTTAAGATATATCACCGAAATATCACGCGTTAACTTTTGGTTTTCAAACTAATGAAAGTTTTGAGCGCTAATTTAAATTTTGGATTTTCGCTTTTAAAAAGTCTATTTTAGTAACATAAATGACCTATTCAAATTAATATTATCTAATTAGTGATGTTTCTAAGTCGCTGTTAAACTCGGCCCTAAGTTAATTATATCTTTTCGAAATATAAAGTCGCTTATTTTGTATAGGTATATAAACACCTTCGAATGATATTAGTTGACAACCATTTGACAATTATTATTTTTACTGAATATAAAGCTACCCTAAGTATTGTAAACTAAACTTTACTAAATATGATATTTGCAAATTAAGTATATCAACGATTCATTAATACATTAATTTACATTCATTTATACTTTTTAGATATAGTTTATTTGCTAGAACGCCTTAATTTGGTATTAAAAGCTTTTAGTCGCTTGCCTTTTAACGAGGACCAACTACTTCATAAAACCGATATACTATTCTTAAATTAGATCTTTGATAAATGGCTAACCCTATATTTTAAACATTATATTACAAAATACCTCGATAAAGAGTAAATTGATAATAATATACGACTTCGCTTTTGAACGTGTTTTGCAAGGATGTCTTTTGGTATAGAATGCTGGAAGATCTCGCTGATAAAAAAAACGATAAAAATATGTTTTTAATGCTTTTAAGCTTAGATATCCATTTCGATTGATTAACCGCTTATTGTATAAACGCTATACGAGTGGTTGTAAAATACTCATAATTCTTATAAAACTCGTATAGGAACTTTTCACTTAGGCATATATTGAAGAACACTATTTTAAACCTGAAAAAATCGTAACCGTTAATAGGATATATCTTCACTGGAAACGCAAGCTTGTAAAAGTATACGTAAGGTATTGTATATATTACGCAAAACTACCTCCCAAGGATCAAAAAAAAAATTTGTTGCCTCAAGCCTATTTAAAAACCAGAGGAACTAATATATACAATTTATATTTTTTTGGCTACATTACCAATAGTTTGATTTAAACGTACACTTTGGATATTACTGAGCAAACTATCCTTTGACGCCGTAATGCCAGTTATATATGAAATATAAAAAAAAACACTTCTAATTCCTGGCTATGTAACTTACATTATAAAATATTGGGTAGCTATTTCAATTCGAAATTCTTTTTATACAACTAGCCTTATTCACGGGAAATCATTTTAAATATAGAATTTAAGTTTATATTAACCTTTTTCTAAGGCGCATAAAAGGTATTTAAAATAGGTTTAATAATAATAACAGCCAATTATCTATAGCCTAATGCATAAGCAGAAAGAAAAAAATCACATAGTTAAACTAATATTATGCCACTTCGTGGTAGAATACCCTAAGTAACATTAGTTTAACATTGTATAGGCTTTATAATAGAACCTTAATAACGTATACTTACGTATCCTGAAAGCCAGTCCTAACGAGTATTCATTCGGACTTAAAATTATGGTACCAATTGATATTTTTACAACAATTCTTTCACGTAAACAGCCGGAAATTTGGTTTATACGAAAAAAATTGCGACGTGACGCATATTTAATAATAAATATTATTGCTGTTGGGGAAAAAAAGCGATACGATTAAAACCATCGCTGATATGAATTTTCTATGAACAACAAATTGTATTTAAAGTTAGGGAAAGTTTACAACCCTCTTTACAAATAAGGAAAATTATCGCCACTATGCATAGAGCTATATATAATTATAAATAAAGTTAATAATTGAGCTTTTACTTCAGACATTACTTACAGCTTACGATTTTACCCAACTGTTAGCATTGTTTACTCATTACCCCGTAGCGACCTTAAGAACTACCTATTTAATATAATTACACCACCGTTTAAGCTACTTGAATACGAGGACGACGAATCAAATATTAAGAATCGGAAATTGGAATGTATATTAGCTAAACTGGTGGATCGAATGCTTTTCAAAGAGGAAAAGATTAATATCTTTTCAGATAGAAAGGCTCTACAACTCAAAATAACGAATGGAAACCGGTATTAAAATTAAATTGCATGGATTTGATCGAGGCCTTTGAGAAAAACAATGGAAAATTTATTGCTTCTGAATGATAAGAACATCATTTTTTTTCTTTTAGCCCTTGGCATTTGTTATATCTCGGAGGGGTACTTGCCTGTCTCGTGTACTTGCATATCTCGTACTTCTCTACAAACTGATTTCTCTCGAGACTGCCTACTCATGAGTCATCCTTCTCATAAGTACTTATTGCTATGATAATTTGGTGGATTCCTTTCTTTAGCTTAATCTTGACCTTAAATACAAACCGGAATATTACAATACGTTCGCACATAAAGACTATACAATAGATCTGCGGTTTTATAACGGTTTGGAGTCTGGATGTCAACATCGGGTTCGTTGTAAAAAGTTTATATCGAATAAGTGGTTTTTACTTTAGAAATAATATAATATTGACGAAAAGGAGTCAAATTTTATGAATATTATATTATAATATAATATGTAAAGTCGGGTATATATTTCCGACCCTTTTCGTATTAATATCCGACCGCGAAACAGCTTTTATGGAAAACCTATTCAATTTCAATTATGAAATATCATTATTGTCGGTCCGATTCTTTAAATGATAACGCTTATAAAATTAAAATCCTTATTGTGATTAGCTCCAGACGTTGGAAAAGACCGGTGGAGGCGGGCGGCGCAAGGCGAGACGAGTACTAAATGACGCCTATAAGGGCAGCTAGTGTAAGGCGGGGTGTTTACTAGGTAAGGCCGATAAGGAAGGATAACGTTAGGTGGGTTGGGTATTGAAAACGACCGACGAAGGGAAATAACGCTGGGCGGGGCGGGGAAAACAGTTTTTTGAACGGAATATAAAGGACCGTATCATGTTAGTTTACGCTTGGTTAATGCGGTCGATACCAGTATGGAGGTTAATTCGCTTTCAGTTAATTCGGGGAACTCGTTTTTATATAGGGTTAACAAATAGAACGCGAACGGATGAAAGTCGTTTGTAATTTGGTTTGAAACATCCTTTGCTATATTTTAAAGGCCGTATTTTATATTGATAATAAAAATAAAACTTATGTATCTATATTATTCTCATTACATATAGTAAAATTATAACAGGGTTTACAACGAATATAGGCGGAAATTGGAGCGAAAACGTTTCGAGTTAAGATACGATTGGTAAACAGAGTACGGTTAAGGTAAACGGAGGAAATGATAAAAAGTAACGGGGGGATTCTGGAGGAAACGGGGATGGAAGGAGGGTATAACAGGGGCGTATAATTAGGGGTATGATAACATATATAGCCGGATTAGTAAGGACTCCCTACTTCTGGGCGATATTATGAAGCGGACTAAATTAATTAAATAATTCGGAAAAAGTAAAAGCGAAGATGAGCTTATAACCAGAAACGTTACGTTAAAGGTTACGGGTAGTTAATAGGATATAAGCGTCGTTTGAAAAGGCTACGATAAACTACCCTAATAACATACATAGGAGAGGTAAAGTTATAAATAAATTTATTGTGTCAAAGTATTATGAGTGTAAAAGAACCAAGGCCGGAGCTGTCGCTCAAGGTGGTCGGATTCTGTCTATAAACCTCGATAAAGGAGAAGGAGAGGAAAGGTCCCTACTAGGGAGCGGCTATGAAGCCAAGATGGTGCAACCCTCTTCCCAGTTATGTAACGTGTGGTGGCGTATCTTTAAGCGGCTTCCTCCCTGCTTTTGAGCATTGTAGGAACGTAAAGAACTATCAGGGTTGGATTCTTAGTAATACTAGCCAGGCACTAGCCTGTAATATTACCTCTAAAGAAACTTTTTTCATTTCTTTCCCCGTAATTTTTTTTATATAGTGTTATTGTAGCCGTAAGTATAAGGAAGGTACTCGCGCCTTTTAAAACATTACGGTTCCGTATAAAAAGCACCAAGCCAATGTTACGTGAAAGGTTTTATAATGCCTTTCTTTCCCTTTTATAAATAATCCCTAAATTCCTAATTACGAAGATGAAAACTTCCTCCTTTTTTAATCTTTAACCTTTTCGTATAGCGTTAGTACTTATAGCCACTATTATAACATTTGTTTATTTTACAATTTCAATATTCCCTATAGTTTTCCTTATAACGTTACGATAAACCCCCAATTTGCCGCCGGGGTAAATAAATATATTAAAGACGCAGATTACATGTTTTGAAATTGTTTGATTTTTGTTAACGAGTATAAAGTTTTTTACGTTAAAGGCTATCGATATATATCTCGACGGGATTCGCGAATAAACATATTTCGAATACGTTTATAAAATGGAATATAATCCCCGAAAATTCTGTTAAAAAAACCAACGGTAAGTGGTTCCGATAGTTACAAGAGAGTT
Source organism: Anisogramma anomala (assembly GCA_038502455.1). Lineage (NCBI taxonomy): Eukaryota > Fungi > Ascomycota > Sordariomycetes > Diaporthales > Gnomoniaceae > Anisogramma > Anisogramma anomala. The sequence goes on along the minus strand of JASMMZ010000003.1, from coordinate 11,255,441 downwards.
GTTAATGAGTGGCTAAATATTGAAGCCCGGTGTCGTTTTTGTTCCATTAGGGTTATAGGTCGTAGTCTATGTTATACGTGTATGCTGCGAGACTTAAACTCTAATATAAACGAGTGTGTTAAGTTGTTGTCAAAAATGTGTTTGGCGTTTAACTCCTAGAACCGAGGTAAGTCCACGTTTTATAAGCCCTTCCCTAAATATTTACGAGCGAGTAAAAATCGTATAAACTTAAGTAATCGCCGCTAAAAAGGCTATGAGAGTTCGTCGCTCTACGTAGCGTAAAGTTCATACCTGAAGCGGGGGGAAGAAGGGTTATCCCCGTTATTTCCGTATGGTTTAGCGGCTTGCGAGCCGTACAGTTAATAAACGAGGAACGCAATACTGAGGTAAATTCCTGGTAATTAGGTGAAAACGTGGAGAACGAGGTTACAAATAGTTTAAAAGCGTTGTTAAAAGTAATATAAAAGTTTGTAAAAGTTTCAGAGCGTATTAATTCTAAGCTAAGTTGTATAGATACCAAATTAAGTTAGTTTATTAAGATAGGTAAAAAAATGCTAGGTAAGAACTTAGACCAGGATTTTAAGAATATATTTGAATAAGTCCGGTTACAGTCGTTCGTTCTTCGTCTTTATTAATATAAATGTATTTGTTTGGTATCCGTTTACTAACGGTTTATACGCTATTCAATTAAGTAAAGTAAAGTGTAAAATTTATTCCAGCTTACGGGTTAGGCGTAAAGGCTTATCGTTATATTTAAATATTTTATAACGCGATTCGAAGGTATCAAATGCTACGGTATTGGAAAAGTTCCAAAACGGCTTTTACGTTGGGTATATATAACTTACCTATTTAATTAAAAACTACCGTATCGGTTAATTATAAAGTCGGATACGTCCGATTTAAGGTTTGTTACGGGCCCGTAATATACTTTTGATTTGTTATTTCGATTCTACCTTATCGTCGTCGTCTTTTATAAATTTAATTTACTGTTAAAAGTTTTGAGTTTATTAGCTTAGGAGCGGATTGTCATGACCAAGAAAGCGGTTGAGTTAGGAAACGGGCCAGTATGCAACTACGCTACTGAGAAGCCTGAAGTCTAACATATTAGGCGGTGAACATCTCTTATGTCAGTTACAATAACTAAGTAAATTTACGTGATGGATCATGAAGTATCATAACGATCCAGTATGATCTAACCCAGGATAGTACTGAAAATGGTATGAAGTATAAAGGATATAAGGACACGGTTAGCACCACATAGATAGTATTTCCCTCATAACTCTTCAGTTGTCAATCTAAGTATTCAGTCTACACACCTGAATAGCCTCACGGATTTTGATCATTACTTGCATGGTTGCGATATTATTCACCGAGCACCTCTGCTACCTTCTTGATAACCTAAACCCTCTGATACCATCTATATACTCACGGGTATTTAGTGTGATCATTATACGGATTCGAAACGGCTTGGATAAGTTGATTTATATAAAATCGAAAATACTTTTTATCCGATATATTAAGTTTAATTATATGAGAGTCGATTATACGCGTTACCCGATACTTAAAGTAAAATTAATTTAATGTTTTTGAAAATTCGTTTAGCTTATAGTATTTTAGGAAAAGTTAAACGTTGTCGTTAACTCGGAAACGTTTCGAGAGAGAACGCCGTTTATTAGCGACTTCTTTTATACGTTGTTACGTAATTGTTATTACAGCTTATAATAATTTCGTAGCTTCGCGGATCCGTTAAATAAAGGTTTTAACCTTTAAACGTAGTATCATCATCGAAATGAGAAAACGTTATACTAATTATATTAAATTAATATGATAATTATGGGTTATAGAAAAAGGTTAATACTGTTGGTTATCGTATTTTTATTATTTAGTATTAATTAATAGCCGGGTGATAAACGGCTCTAGTCGAATTACATATAAACGACGTATAAACGTATGTACATGAAAATATTTTAATTTACATATTTAATTACGTTGTTAATTTTGGGGTGGAAGGCGGTGTTTAGGTGTTACTTCACCCTAGTAAGGTTTTAAAGTCTCTTTTAAAATCTATTAGTCTAATTCGAACTATAGTCGTTAACAAACGTACGTGGGAAATTATAAAATCCATAATAGTAATTGAAAAATAGTTTTATATAAGTTTCGACGTTTATAGTAATTATATCCTTGAAGGTAATGGCTTTACTTAAATGGTTTTTAATAATTATAAGGTAACGTGGTTTACCCGCGTGATTTTAAGGTAAGTTAATTATAAAGTTAACGGAAAACTCGTTTTAAAGTTGTTTGGAAATTCAAAGTGGTTTGAAAAGCCCTTTTCGACAGTGTTTCTAGTAGGTTATACGGTTATAAACGTTATAGTTACGGCAAAAACGGCGGATCTTACGGTATAAACTTAGTTAAAAATACGGTTTGGAAAAAAATAGCGATAGTGATGTTGCGGCTTAGGTAGCCGGTAAGGAGTGAATCGTGAGTAACTTGGATTAACGCGATAGTAAGCGTCTCGTAAGTAGGTATCCAAATACGATCGAGAAACCTTAAAACTTTATCTTCATTTACTAAATATTTCGAAATTAAAACCTTTAACGTATAGTCGTCGTCGGTACGGATATCTGTTGGGAAATATCTGTCGTTTATACGTATTATACGTATTAAACAGAGGTAAATGATGTCGCGTGTAATAAAGGTGTTTTAATAACTTTAAGGGTTAACGTTAGTAAATAGTTTACGGCTTTTTGAAATTAATTCGTTGATGATGGTTAATCGGGAGACGTACGTACGCAGAAAAAAATCGGAAACAAACTATTCAGGGCGTAACAACTAAAGTTTTCGGCTTAAGTAACATAGGTTCGAAACCCCCTTAGGAATATCCCGATTTCGTCGTGATAAAATATCGGGTCGCGCGTAATTTACTGCTTTATTATATATGAATCGAAAGCGGAATTACGAAAGGCGTATAGACTAGCGAATTCATCGTTCAGAAAGCCGCCGTATCATTATAAATCACTTCAAATTTTTATAGTACGTTAGGATAGTAAACGGGTACGCTGTGCCTCAGAATTCCGCGTTTTATGCTTCTAAGTAGCTTATAATTTCGAATAACTCCTTATTGTAGATTTCGTAGTTACATTTAGCGGAAAATAGGCGACGGGAGTAATACGTTACTAAAATTAAGTTACCATGGTCTTCGCTTTAAAAAAGGCAGCCTTTTAGGACCTAGTTAAAACAGTTGGTTTCGAAAAAGGTATCGCGGTTAGGATCCAATTAGATGAGTACGGGTTCGAAAAAAAGGTAAGTTTAAGTTGTTCGAAAGTAACCTTTTCTTTAGGTTTTTAACGAAATATAGTACCCTTACGTATTAATCGAATTAATAATTCGATAATCGTCAAATAATCAAGAATAAAATAATAATAAAAATTTACGAATTTAAAAAAAGCCTCGTATTTTCAAAACCGTTGTAAAAGTTACCTATTCGCAGATAACGCTTAGATTTTATAAATTTATACGGATATTAACGCCAACTTCGATAAAGAATCATAAATACTTGGGTTTTTAAACGTTGAATTCGCATTTGGAAATCTCTGGGTTAAGTTTCGTGACGTTTAAAACGTTAAAAATCTACTTAACCTTAGTTACATGGTTGTTGAAGTTACCTTTAAAGTCAACGAGGACGTCATAGAGGTAAACGAAATGAAAAATATCTAGGAAAGTGCGTACCAAGTTATTGATATATCGTTAAAAGATAGCGGGAATATTGAAAAGGCCGAAAGAAATAATAAGCTATTTAAAAGTCCGAAACATATACGAAATACAATTTTTTATTTATCTTCATTTTTAATATGGAACTTGTAAAAATCAGTTTTAATATTTAATTTAATAAATTACTTAGTTTAGGAAGTATTTACAAACGTCCTTTTTATTAAAGGGAACGGATAAACGATTTGCCTTTGTAATAACATTAAGCCGACGGTAGTCGATATAAAATCGTTACCTTTTTTCAGGTTTTTTAATGAAAAGTATTGAATCATTTAATAAAAAGCTTTTTATTCAAATATAAACTTGGTTAAGTTATTCTGTTAACGTTTTATATAATATAAGAAGTTTTTCGAGCGATACATAATATAACAAGCTTTATGATACTTTTAAAGGTTATCTTTAGTTATCGATACAAAGAACGGTTTTATAATCCGCTTTAAAGCGGTAAAAGGGTAGTTTGTCGCCGAGGGTTTCATCGAATAGGGTCGCGAATTCCTTAAAATTAGCGGAAATTTTATCGTAAACGAAGACAAGTGATTTTGGGGAAAGTGTTTTGTTAATATTTTCAAGGAAAATGGCAGCGAGTTACCTGGTAACGGTTTGGTTTTTACGGGCCTATCGTGAAATAACGTGGAATATAGTGGCGTTGAACCCTTTTGACACCTTTTAAACAGGTAAAAACCTTCGTTTCCAAACGCGGTGGGTATTAACTCGCTTTAAAAGTAATATATATTTCGTAACGTCGTAAGTAACTTATTCATATTTTATTTAAAGTTTACCCAAAATAACGTTGTATTTTAAGGAAGGGACGATATAAGCTTATATTCGGTAACGGTATTTATTAAAATCGACTTTTAAAAAGGTTATAAAGAAAATAAATTGTAAGGGAAAGCCGGGCGTATAAAACGTAATTTCGCTGAGTTATTATAGTGAAATAAAAAAGCGTGGTAGATTTAAACGATTGATAAATTGTTTACTTCTAATATTATAATATTTATGATCTATATTTATTAAAGCGTAAATAAAATAAAAAGAACTACAAAGTAAATTCATCATAAACGGAAAGTTGTTTAAAATTTGGGGCGGAGTTGTTAAGTCAAATTAAAGTTTTTTCAATTCCTGTACGCAACTGTGTATAGGAGTTAAGCTTTTCTCTTTTCGAGGTAGATAAAGTCTTTAGCCGAAATAAAATAAATTTTTATAACGAGTTTAACGTTAAAGCTGTTCGGGCGTTACGCCGGGTCCTATAGGTATATACGAATTCGATAGCCGTCTACGTCGTAACGTAAGTATAGCCCAAAGTTTTTACAGCGGGAGTTTCGCGGGATTAACCCAAGCTATACGCCGCTTAAAAGAGGCTCGAAAGGCGTTTACGCCGGTTATAATAATATCGCCCTGGCTATTTCGAATGGGCGCGTTACTGCCGTTATTCCTATTATGGGAGGCACCTCCAGTAATAACAGTATTGATATCATTGTAACGAGTACGGAAATTATCAAGGCACTAATCGATAAGTTAAACGTAGGAGACTTATTTATTATAGTCCGCCGATATGTCGAAGGGGAGTAACGTATTAATAAGTATATTATTAATAGCTTTTTCTAATATAATGAGTTTAGCGGTGGATTTCTAGGCTATGTTGCCAGCTTTCGCGAATAAGGCTTTCTAAATAATTAAAAAGACGTAAAATCGTTTACGAACTTCCTTCTTTATATTCATTAGCCAAGTAATAACTACTTTAGCCGCGTTAGGGTCGTAGTAACAAACGCGAAGAATAACTATAAAAGCGTTGGAGTCGCTAATATTGCCGTCGTTTACGCGGGTATAGTAACCTTTTATAGCGATTTTCGCGGGGCTTTTTAGCTATTGGAAAAAAACGTAAAAATAATTTTTTTTATACCGATTAATTTTCTATTTCTATGTAATTTACGTATTATCGTAGTTTTTTATACCATAAATCGTAACTTAATATCGGAAAAATTAACCGGCCAATTAAAGGGTTTATATTTAGGTCGTTAATGTCCGTTCAAAGGGGCGTTAATATAATAATCGGAGTTAAAATGGTCGTCGTTATTTGGGGAGTTCACGCGGTCCCTAATAGGAAGCGGTAAATAATGGCGTCGTTTGTAATATGCGTAAGGGAAACCTTTTAGGGGGGAAATTAACCCGAGAACGTAAGCATATGAATAGCTTCGAGTTATCGGATTCTATTCGTTAAGGCGTTTAACGCGTTTATATTTCTTAATTTTAAATGAAAAGCGTATTCCCGAGCAGCTTAGTCCCGTTTGATAACTTTTATATGTAAAACGTCGGTGAATAGTTTGTATTAAGTCGTAAAGTAATTGTGTTAGGCCATTAAAGCGGTTTAAATATACTCTTTAACGCGCGCGTTAAGGGATTGTTTTAGGGCCTAGGGGTCTCAATTCGGTGAATCGGAGGATAAGGACATGGCCTTAGGCTATAGTTACTAAGAAGAAGCTAAGATACCGGCGGGAAAAGAATCGAGGTTTATATGTAAATTGACTAAGGCTGAAGCTGTCGCTCAAGGTGGTCGGATTCTGTCTATAAACCTCGATAGAGGAAAAGGAGAAGAAAGTTCTCTGCTAGGGAGCGATTATGAAGCTAAGATAGTATAACCTTCTCCCCAGTTATATGAAGTGTGGTAGCATGTCTTTAAGCGGCTTCTTTCCTGTTTTAGAGCATTGCAGGAGAGTGTAAAACTACCAGGGTTGGATCCTTTGTAATACTAACCAGGCACTACCCTTCAATAATGAGAAAGAATTAATAAGCGGTCGGAATTTTTGTAAAATGAATTTATAAGGTTACCTTATTATACACTTTACGGTATACGCGATATCCTTAAACGTAGTGGATACGGATAGAAACCAAAGGTATTTCGAAATTTAGTAAACGATTAATGTAGGATATATAGTCATTTTTAGCTTATAAAGAGTAAAGTTTAACCTTATATTTTTGGATATTAAATACGAGGAGGTTATTAATAGTGCGGAGAAGCTACGTTATATAGTAAACGGTAAAGGTATTAGGGTATAAATAGATAATATATCTTACGGGGAGGTCAGTTATTGCTATTAGAATTACCGATAATAGTATAACTTATGTCCAAATTATTCCTTATGTCTGTTATATAGAAAGAAAAGGATTATTCATAGAACAGCAACCGCGGGAGAAAATTAATGTTAGGATGAAAATGAAATTTTAGGATTATAGCTTTAGATAATGTAGATTTAATAGGAACAGGCGGACTAACGAAAAGAAAAAGAAAAGAAAGGAGGTTTTGCGAACTATAGTAGGAGCCATTCTTTTATAAGCAAGCAACCCGTGATCGACAAGATTTATACGTTATATAACGTGTTAGGAGGCGTGTTATACAGCGTAAGTAGCCCCGAATCAACAAAAATTATACGTCATACGACGTGTTAAAAGGCGCTTAATATGGAATAGAAGTAGTTTAGCGATAACTTTATACGTCTCGCGCTTGGCTCGCGCCCAACTTACACTTGGTACGAATACGGTCCGTAATTATAATTCAGCTGGCGGGATACCGTAGTTTTAACTGGTTTTGGATAAAAGAGGGGGTATATTATAAATTTAAGCCATTGGTCCTTAAGTTTATAGGTTACGTGATTGTGAACGTAACGGGATATATAGTACCCGGCCCAGGTGTGGTCAGGGTGCGGTTTGCAAGCGTTACGTGTGAGGGCATGGTGTCGGATCGTATATGGACCATGAGCAAAAGTCCTGCACGAAGGAACTCTGTAGTTTTCCCTAGTCTTCCTTAGTACCCCAACTGTTAACTTCATTTGGAACCTACTTGGCATACCTTCACAGGTCAGATCATAACACTTCTCATTGAACCGGTCGAAGTTTTTATATACTACATATTCTGTTTATACCGTAATCGATGACTCATAAGAAACTTCCGATTAGTATAAGGTGGCTATATAGCTGCCACAATCACGTTATTAGAAATACTGTTAATCTTTAACCTCGTTAATCTTCTTAATTATAGCTAAGTTCATACCTTAACCCTTCCAACGAAAATTAAAGCCAGTATCAAAATTAAATATACGTATTTACTATCTGTTAAAATTCAGTCAATTTCCCCTAATCAAAGTCGTAACCAACTTATAATTACAGAAATTGAAATCTTTAATTACTCACTGTTTAGATGCTATGAAGCCAGTAATTCCAACAAAACAAAATATCTTTAATTTATATAGCTATTATACCGAGATTTATTTTTAATTTCATTTAAAAGTATAAGTCATAGGTTGCGAAATTTATATCTTAACTTAATTTAAAGTATGAGTAATAGGTGAGAAACCAATGAATACCCGTTGAAGTCAATCCATATAATAACTTAATATATCGTATTACCGTTCCCAAAAGATACGTGGCACGAAATTCCAATAGTAGCTTTAGCAATACGATCCTTTATATATTAGTCGCTAAATATGTGTGTACTTACATTATATGGCGACTATTAAGGAAAAACTTCCTATTAGTATTACTTAGCAAACTTATTTCCAAAACAACCATAAAACGTTGTTTAATCTTCTAAATCGTTGGAGATTACGTAAGTATCAAATCTTTTCCTTTACTACCATATATTTAAGCGATTAAGCGTAAATTTTGGTACAGCCGCCCTATAAACTTTCCTTTCACCTTATATATAATCCTTGATATCAAAATCTTAATATTCGGATCGACAAGATTAAAGTCAACTTTTGGCACGAATTATACTATTCCTTGAGTCAGGAGCCAGTGAATCTCGACCCTATAGTTTTCCTTAAAAGGTTGATCGGAAGTTTTGATAACGCCTTATACCTGAAGTTTTAATACCAAGTTTTTATCTTTCTTGTCTTTCTTACTTATTCAAACCATATTATACATATAACTCGGTATGTATTCCTCTTCTTAAATATGCCTCCTTTCTAATAATCGTTCGCGTTGGCGACGTTCTATTAGCTTGTTAATAATAGGTAAAAAAGGATTATATTAATTTATTCGTTTAGATTAAAGATCTTTATCTATATGGTTAGTAATTCGGATATAGGCTTTAACATAAGCAGTATGAAATATTGAGGGGCCGTTAGAAATTTCAACAAATACTTTAGAATTAAAGATACTTAAGATTTTATATAGACTGTCCTATTTATTTGGCTTATGCCAAAACAAAAATTCACATCGTAACGGTAAAGTAAATACGTTTATTATCGTAAGGTCGTTCTTGATATTAAGGTTATTATTGACTTAATTCTGTATCAATTCATTTCATAACTTTTTTAGTGTTTTTCCACAGGCTAAAATTTTTGGGGGGTACTTGATAATAACAGTGATTTAACTATAAAACTTAGGTACGCTCGAAAGACTAGTAGAGTTAGCATCGAGTCGTTGATTCCCACAATATTATTCAAGCCTTTCACCGCTATTGAAAAACGTACTCCTGAATTCATGAATCTTTCAATCTCCAGCGTATAAAATATCGTACGCTTGGTGAAGTAATACATATATCTTTTCGACCTTCTCAACGCTTTAATAGGCTTTAATAGTTTCTTATTTATACCTCATTCCCATTTTTTAGCATTTATTTGAAACTCCGTTGCCGTAAAATTGGTACCGGTATCGTAAAAGACGATGTTAAGTGGACTCAAATACGTATTAATCCACAATATGTTTAGAATCGCTCACGTATGTTTTGTTCATCGGGACTTAGAAACTTGGCTTCCTAAGAAAGAAGTTCTAAGTTAACGATGGACAAAAACAGGCTTATTATGTGTGTAAAATACGTCAATAAAAATCTCGTATTTAAAGTTCTTATCTTCTTTTAATGTAAACTTAAATCTTAGGGGGGATTTTGTATACGTTTAACAGTAATAATGAAGTTTTTACATGGATTTTAAGGCAAAATATTCTACATTTTTATTCCTTACGGACTTCAGGACTTTGTATAGTCCATTAACAGCTAAATAGTAAAAACCCCAGCATAGTTCACGTATTTTGAACTCCTTCAAATTTAATACCGTTACCTTTAAACCTTAAAGATAGAACTATAGGTATTCCTACTTAAAGGTGAGGGGAAATCTTTACCCGTTTTAAACCAGTTTATCAACGTTCACATTAATGTTAACGCTAAAAGTCTTTATATACTTCAAACAAAAAAGAAAAGAGATAGATTACTTGATGATATGGAACGTAATTAATTTAATAACAAATGAAACTACCTTCAAACTTAGTAACAATAGTTATTCGCCTAATTCAAAGCCAACCTTAGCCTTACTGGTATCTTAACTGTTAATATCTGTGGCAATAATATTTTCCCTTCGAAATGCCATGTATAATCAATATACTTCCATTAAGTATTTTTCTGTTACTATATCTAGCATAATACCTTCAAACATATGGTTTAAGTAACGATATCAAAGGTTAAAGATATGTAAAAGGTTAATAACTTAGTTAAGGCAAAAGGAAAGGTCCTCAACACCCAAACGGTATAAAAAAACGTAGTAGAAAAGTTATTAAGCCGCACCAGAAACAGCACTATCATATCAAGTAACCTGTTGAAGCGTATCGTGGTTATTAAAGTCCTCTTTGCACTTGAGGATTGCAATAAAGTCAAAAAAAAATTGTTTAAAAGTAGCGGGATATAAGGTGTAATATATCACCTACTATTTATAGCGTTTAACCAGAGGGTAGCAAATAAACCAATAACCGAACTTATTGAAAATCTAATACCTTTTACCAATATTACAACATTGATTTTTATGGTTAATAAGTCGGCTCAAATCTTACCTTAATTATTAACACCAATGTAATTATAACTTCCAATTTAAAAGAGTTAGACCAGATTTAAAACGTTAGGGTCACCCGTACTTACGATTAAGGTAATATATTAATACTCGGTATTATTTATTGACATATCGAAAATTATTATTTTAAAAGTATATACTAAATGAATTTGGCATATATACCATTACGATCTTGAACGAGGATCATAACTAGTTAAAAAAGCCCTTATAGGAAACATTTAGGCGTTATAAGGCGTATTCAAACTCGCTAACGCTGGTAACAACTACCCGTACCTATTCGTGAAATATAATTTCACCCAAGTAAGCCTTCGTCATTACTTGATAATAAAACATTCATTTGTTGAGCATCTAATTCAATACATCCATTAGTATTTCTTCCTTCTTTTTCTTTACCATCATAGTTGTTCACTTTGTAATAACCTAGTCCGTAGAATATTACGTAAGGTGGATATCGTATTCGAAATAATTCTTTATAACATTATAATCTTTCGAAAAGTTTTGAATTACGTTGGAAAAATGAGGTAATAATCCCTAACGTATCTTATAAGGATTTCGGAAAATAATCGATGAAAACTTGAAAAAAAACCTCTATCCACTTACAAATGTTTAGGAAAGGTACTATTTTCGTATTAAGGAGGTTGTAAAGCTCTCTATTATACTTTTTTATATCGTTCCAAATCTTTTCAAAGTCAATAAGGAGTCTATAATTGATGTTAACCATTTTAATAAGTCTGAGAAAAAGGTTGCGATAGTCGTCCTACTTGTAAATAGTATTTCATAATACCTCTAAATCACAATGGTAAAGGTAATTGCCAATCGCCTAATCCGAAGGGTAGAGTTTTGTAATAGGACTTATGGTAGGTTTAGGTATATAAACTTACCTATTGTGGAAAACTTCGCCTTAAAAGACTTAATGATTTTAAAGAAAGAGTTAAAGAGCAAGAGGAATTTGGCAGTATGAGGGGATTTAAGGGACTTAACCATCTCATTTAATTAAACGTTTGATAATGCCGACGTCAATCCATCTTAACACGTTGGTGGCTAACGTTTCACACGCTTTGACGCCACTAAAAACGCACTCCATGCTATTACGTAAAGGTTCTAGGCTATCGATAAAATCAATAGGTTTTTTATTATTGGTATATAAAGGGGCGCGACTCAACTAAGGGTTGAGGGAAAATCCTCTAAGAGGTATATAGGAGCCTTAAGGGTCTTGAATATTCTATCCTTGAAAATATGGGTTTTAAAAGCATGCTTTAAATTAAGCCAATGAGAAAATGGTTTCTACCAACTTGATAAAACTATCTTCTAACACGTATATCCCTCATCTTTCAAATTTTAATTTTAACCTGAACATAGCGTTTCTTCGCAAAAACTAACAATACTTTCGAAAAACACGCTTACCGCGATAAAATCCTTCGCCGCCACCTTAATAGAAAATATCACAGATAATAAAATTAAACAAGTACCTTTTAGTTAAGTCTTCATCGACATTTTGGCCTTCAAAGCTTTTATCGTAGTGTTCAGAAAAGATGGATCCGAAAATTTCGATTACATTTAATAATTCCTAAAAAAAATACCATCTTAAGATATCAATTGATAAAAAAATTAATGAGCGAAGGATATAGTAATTCAGGGAATATAACTTGATAATTCCGGAAAGTAATTTCTTCTTCTACTTAACTTATCTATTCTTAGCCTAATAATTACTGATAAGCATTAACAAGACTTTAAATGTTATAACGTTATTAATCCGATTGATTGAAGTAATAATATATTACAATAGTCAAGTGGTGGATATATCATTTCAGGTTTGGTATACCGCTAACTAGTCTTCATGGTAATTTTTATAGTCAATTGCTTGGTCAGTACCCTAGTGTAAATTGGGTGCATACTTTACTGGATTTGAAGCCAATACGGTAGGCTCACAAACAATATACTCAACTTGTAGTCAGTATAGTTAACTTTACTCTAAGTAAAGTTGACTTAATGAACTGCAATTACTACAATTCTAACAAAACCGCTCTTTACTCTCTATTTATCAAATACCATTAAATTTACCTGTTTACCTATTATTGGATCAGTAGTAATTGCAGTTCAATAGGTCAACTTTCCTTACAGTAAAGTTAACTATACTGACTGCAAGTGGAGTGTATTGTTTTATAGGCCTACTTTGAAGTTAAGTACAGTATGCGCCCACTTCATACTAAGGCACGGGCCAAGCAATTGACCATAAAAATTAGTGTGCGGACCGGCTAGTGGTCTGCCAAACCTAGAACAATACACCCACCATATAACCATATAATACTACTGTTACTTCAACCAATTCGGATCGATAACATTACAACGTCTAGAATTCTACCAATACTGATTAATGCTTATTAGTTGAGGCACAAATTGGTAATATAGAAGAAGAAGTTACTTTCAGGTTATGCTATGTGAAAGACTAAAGTAAATGAAAGATTTTTGCGAAAAGTCTTTACGAATTGCATCGGTTTTTACGATAGTAAGTAAAAAAGACTTCCAGGTTACGTCGGTTTCTACATCAACTTAAAGGTAACAATGGTATCGTTATTGAAACATTAAGAAAATTTCACCAGACTTTTCTTAAAGACGTTGAGATTGACTGTTAAAAGTCTCAAAGATTGTCAAGTTGGCGAACGGTTAAGTCATTACTACTACGGGTGATACTACAGCAAAAACGACCGAGTCACACGCTATTGACCCACAAAAAACAAAAAACAACCTTTATCTTTACTTTCTATACCAAACTTTGCCTAAAACACCAAATTTTTCCTCTACACTACTCTTTTTCTTTCCCCTACATCGTAATTGGAAATCAAGTCGTTAAGATCGCTAGACCAAACGAAAAACACTAGGAATCGCTAAATAGCGTCGAGGAAACCACGTTACACAACTATACGCCAAAACAAAAAATCAACACATTCTCAAATCACGAAGTCCTACAACAGCTAAAACGTTAAAATAGTTTCCACAAACATTCACTTTGAAACCATCACCAATTCTATTGAAAAAAACCATCAAAACCTTCGAATATATCACTTTCAAATAATTTAATGAGGAACTATAAATAAATGATATTAACGACTCCTAAACTAGATAACAACGAATAAATGACGTTAGTTAGTACATCCTCAACACAAACTTTGGCGAAAACTTTAATCGCAGTACTCGTGTCATACCAAACTTCTATAAGTTTTGGAACCATTCGATAATTAACATTTAAAATATAATTCAACGTATGGTTAAGGCCAATTTAAAAAGAGGTTAGTTGATAAGAGATTGAGGTTACAGAAAAAAAATTAAGGCTAACAAAACCCTTTTTCGATATTGCTCAAAATAAGGATCCTCCTCAAAATCCTAATCAATAAAACCTACAAACAAAAGTCAACAGCGTTGAATATCTTTAAAGCCCTTATACATGTTTTAAAAAACTAACTCTCAATCCCTTATTAAGTTAAACCTTTAATTTTCCTGTTGATGCCAATTTTTTATACGTCGAAAATAAGGAACTTGTTGATTTTCTGTTAGATCTTGCTGGTGGTGGTGTGATTTGCAGTGTATTAAAAGATAAAGAAACTAATTTTTGGTCTATAAAGCTGTAGAGTTTGCAGCAAATATGTACAATAACAACAAAGAAGGCAAGTGAGGTTTGATAACTCACCTAGGTCCAACAAATGCCGGGGGACAAAGAAAGAATGATGTTCATATCATAAGCAGGTGTAAGAATTCCATTATGTCTCGTGAGAATTGCTTCTCACGAGAAGGGGTACTCGTGAGAAAGCGACCAATACTTATGAAAATGCCACAAATACTTACGAGACTGCTACCAATATTCTCGAAAATCATTCCAAATTCTTTTTGAACTCCTTAATCAAATCCCTATAATATTACAATTTTTTTTATATTTATCTATTTGTCGTTCTTCGTTATGAATCATTTTTATCGTACGAGGTATTAAATTGTTAACCTATTCGGCGACGTCTATTTAACCTTTTATCCAACATATTTTTACTTTCCATTTATCCTTACCGTTTTCGTACTTCATAGACGATAAGGGCAAAGTTATTGGTTTAAATGTTTTATTATTTCGTATAGTTGTTAGGTAAATAATATTCATAAGGGGATAAACCCTTGAATATAAAGGTAAATCCAAAGGTAAAAGCGAATTATTTCACTCTTTTTATAATAAAAAAGGGTCCTAAACGAAGAGGAACTAGTTTTTTTAAACAATAAAAGTGCTTGTATACTAGGCCAGTTTTAAGCTAAACTTGGTTACCAATCTTAAAATCATGTTATTTATAATTTTTATCGTATCTTTTTTTGATTTTAAGGCTATAATATCTATCTTGAATTAAGTATTTAGTTTTAAATGTTTAAATATAGAACATATATCATCTTATGGGCGATGAATTAATGAAATAATACGATTTATTGGTAATTATAACTTAAAACCGAAGAGAAACTCGTGAGTATTAACGTTAATCATTCTAAAATAAGCGTTATTAAGGTTATACTATAGTGTTAGAATATACTCGATTTATGACTATTTAGGGTATTTATCCATATAGTATCGTAATACCAGTTCAATAAACTGATTTTTCAATTGAAATTGACTATCGGACTAAAGATAATAGACTGTTACTATTATTAATTTAGCTTAAAACCCTTGTTATAATTCTAGCTAAAATATAAAGAAAAAGTTGTCAGTTTTAAATTATCTCTTGAAAATATAGCTAATTTAAAAGTAATAAGTATCTTGATAGAAATAGAAGCTCATCTATTGATCTTATAGGTTATATGATTTCAAAAAAACATCGTTCGCTTCAATGTTTTGTATATTACCGGTATAATAGCGTCGAATTTCTTTTTTGATAGTAAATACCACTGTATAACTAAAGACAAAACCGGTGGTAAAGCTATAATGATATCCATGTAAATGGTATATATAGACTCTTTAAGTACCTATATTTATTGTAATTTTCCCATTAGCTTTACGTAATTATTTCAAAATTTTCCGTATCACTGGTAATCTTTATAGTATATTTTGAGTAATTTATGTTTTAACCGAAAGTAAATTTCATCTAAAGCAACTATTATAAGTTTCGAACCAAAGTAATAGAGTTTATCATGAACGTTGGCAAAGAATTCCTATATTACGGTATTTAAAAATACCAAAAGTTCACGGCTAATTACGTCTCGATTATATAAAAAACAGTGAACTAAATGAAGAGGGTGCCCGGGTTTTGAAATTTAGACGTTATCCTCGTCGTTATCTTTGCTTAACTCCTTGAATATCAATTTACATATCACTTTTATTTAACAGCTGGTATACAGGTGTAGTCTTTGTTTCTTTGGAATTGAAGCTTCTACTATATGTATAATAATATTCGCATTATCCAAAATGATTGGATAATTATGGAAGATTTAATCGAAAATGAAACGTATATCCTTTTTTGCACAACTTTATCGTTTAGTATAAGAAGTCTTGATAAAGTCTTAAAAATAAGACTAAAACAACTTCAAAGAAAAATAACATCCAAATTATACACATTGAATTAAATGAATATGTTAACCAACCTTTGATTAGAAATATTTGTGAATATGGTATTTAGTAAAGTTCAATTTACTATATCTTAAATTAATTGATGATTTGTGGAAAAAAAATTAGGTACGAATTACTAACAAATATAGTACGCAGGTATTTACAAGCCTAAAGAGGGTAAATGAGTTCGTATTCAAAAGGTCCGTACTATGATTCTACCTCACTAAGGTATCGATTGAAACATTTTTATGTTATCATTATAACTAGAATATATTAGTGAGGATTTTAATCATAACTTTTTTAATTAGAAGAACATTACGTTAAATTCAAGTTTTCAATTATTATCTATTGATAAAAATAAAGGCTCTATTAAACTGGGATAGTATAAAGGTAAACGCCCGTATAAGCATTTTCAAAACTCGTTAAAGAAACGTTGATATTTCTTGGTAAGCCTAATTTTCGTAAATTGCATATAATATTAGCGTTTTCACTTATTTTAGATGTTGAATTTTCCTTGTTTTCGACCTTACGAATGTAGGTTGACCTTAAGGTTTTGTAATATATTCGATTTTTTCATTTGTTATTGGGTTTACCATCACCGAGCCGTGGCCACTATATAGCTAGTATCGTATGACCCTCGCTCATGTGAAATACATATATATACCGGCTAGAAGGCTCGCAACTCAAGTGTTCCAACCCACAACAACCACCCTATTAGAAAATCCCTATTG
The DNA here is from genome assembly GCA_038502455.1 of Anisogramma anomala. Classification (NCBI taxonomy): domain Eukaryota; kingdom Fungi; phylum Ascomycota; class Sordariomycetes; order Diaporthales; family Gnomoniaceae; genus Anisogramma; species Anisogramma anomala. Next base: position 11,238,543 of record JASMMZ010000003.1, on the reverse strand, counting down.
CTTTCAAATTATACCGTACACTCCATGGAATTAACCATTGAGAGCTATATTCTTAACTAAACAAATACATAAGTTGGAAAACCTAATCCTATATACATATGGCCAGTTTTCGGGAAATATGTTGTAAATATTTGTTAAATGCCGTTAGGGTTTCATAATTAATCGTATTGGTCTTCACTGCGTATCACAAACTCAGAGATATTACAAATATGGCCATATTTGTATGAGTTTATCCACGTGCCACGTAAAAGAAAGCAGGCATCACTAGGTATAGCGAATAGAAATTTTAACCAAATATACTTTTAAAGAGAAATCCAACGTTACAAACTTTATTTAAAAATGGTAAAGTAAAAAGACAAAGAGAAAAGTTATAAATTGAACCTTAAACCATCTTTTAAATCAAGGCTTTAAGGTAACCATACAGTTTAAAGACCCGTAATATACGGGTGTAAAAACTACAGCCTTAGCTACACCGTGCTATACGGCTATTTTAGTTCCCGCTCGACGCCGATTCGTATCGAGGATTTGACGGCGATTCTAAAAGAGTAAAGAATTTGTAAAACACGTATATCTTGGTTAAAATTTCGTGGCGATGGGGAAAATATACTTTATAACTCGGTAAAGAACGTATATTACAACCTAGAAAAATCACAACTCGAGCCATCTTTTTACCACGGACTGAAAGCCTCACAAGTGTAAAAAAAAATCATGAAAGGGGTACAACACTAAGAGGCTGGTTTTCCTTGAAAAGTATCTTGTGGATAGCTAAAAAAAAAGGTATCTAAAGTATAGTAGAAGGCCCTCTTAAACGGGTAGGATGCTGGTATAGGTGGCGACGGCTTGAAGATAAATAAATAAATAGAGCCTTCAAGTGCGAGCGCTTGTAATAAAGGATTTATTTAAGACTTTAAAGCACAAAAGTAATCAAACTTGTAATGCAGTTTCAGTTGAAGTACAAGTCTAAGTCTAAAGGCCCCGTTGAGCGGGCGGGGCGCCAATGTAGGTGGCAACGGTTTAAGGATAAATAAATAGATAAATAAATAAATAGAGCCTTCAAATGAGAGCTCTTATAAGGTATTTAATAGACCTTAAAGGGAAAAAGGAATTAAACTTGTAGTGTTTAAGTTCAAGTTTGAAGAGCTACGTTAGCACAAGTAGCGAGAGACAGAATCGCTGGTTATAAGGGCTGTTCTCTGGATGCACCACTGCGCGGGTGGTGCGCCGAGCCGAAGACAATTTTTATGGCCAAAAAAGGGTCGCTGGAAGAGATTTAAGTGGTGATAGAGGCGATTAGTGATTTTTTGGTAGAATAGAATGCATATAAAGTGATGGTATTGAGAGCGGATGAACCTGAATTTTTTTTTTTCGGAAGTGGGTACTATTAGGGTTTATATTGTAGGCCCTCTACCCTTCTTAACAATGTGGTCCGTACACCTATGCCAAGAGAGTTGATGTAAGTTCGAAGATTGATATATTCGATAATTAATCAAAATATGTAATTATTAGTTTTAGGAAACCCGCTACGTTCAAATATGTTTCTAAAGCCTTTAAGTTACTAGGAAATAATCATTTACGAAAACCTTATATACTTTTTTCCGTTATTAACAAGCCGAAAACGTTAACATAAAATCCTAGAAGTTTTATTAATTGAAAGCAAATATCTAAATTTTTTATGAGAGTAATAACTCTTTTCGCGAAAATAAACTGAATATTTGCTTTCAATAAGTAAGGTGGTTTTCTAACGTATCCGAGAAGATAACAACATCGTTGATAAAAGCTTCATAAAAATATATAAACTGTTTGAATATACGATCTATATATCACTAGAAGTAAAAAGGCGAATTTAGAGATCGTATAAAAAAACTTTAAAACGTTTTAATTTATAGTAGCTTCCTATTGGAAATCGGGTTTTCAATCATAGGTAAACAAATGGTCTTTTTTAAAATAATATTCACCACTATAATTCAACATTATTCATACAGTAATTCGATAATATGGTTTCAAAATGGAAAAGAATGACTATTTGGAATACTTCACTTATTGAGGGGGTTAAAATAAATTAGAACACGTGTTTTTGAACGTTATAAACTCTACGTCAAATTAAGACGATTTTTAAAACGAATAGTAACCTCTTGTCTGAATATTTCATACGATTTTAGTTATAAAAATGGGTAGACCATTAATTGAAAAGTTACTCGTCTCACTTCGAAATATAATAAGAATAACAGTCAAATTTAATATGTTACTGACCTTTTTCCAATAGTAAATTCATTATATATTCGTTCGAAACATTTACTAAACCATTATTTGATTATATATAAAGGTATTATTTGTCAATTATTTTAATTTTTAATATTTATATTCTATAAGTTGAGTTATTATAAGCGCTTTAAACCGTTTAAACTATTGGTATATATTATGAAGTTTTAATGTCGAATAAGTTGTGTATCATCTATGGAAATTCGTTTTCTAACATTAGCCCTATTTCAATAGTTTCTCAGGGGTTTTAAAGAAACTCCTTAATTAGGTAAACCAAGGAGTTTATTAACAGAAGACATATACTCGGTTTAATAGGTATTTGGCTTTATTTGGTGAGTTTTGATAAAAATGTGCTATTTATATTGTAGAAAATTTTATTTTGAATTCGGCTCTTATTAGTAACATAAGTGAATTTTCGTTCAATTCCCTAAACAATGTAAAGTTTATCGAATAACCTTACAAGGTCTCTTTTACAAATTATGTTACTAGTAAAAAAATTATTACGTCGTTATAAACCTAAGTTAAGGCTTATACCACATCGTTTTAATTTGCTTCAAAATAAGTTAAAATTTTGTATTTAGTGACAATTCCTAATTGAGCTTTTAAAAAAAGATCTTTACTATTTTTGGGTGAAATTATGAAATATATAATATAAGGCGTAATATCATCAATAATTACGTTTAAGGCGACTAAATACTAGAAGATAGATATAAATAAGCGATCTTTAAGTATGTTGACGGATTCGACTAACACGTCAATAGTTTATCTAAGCTATATTATTGTAAAAAAATGGATTTTCACTTTACGAATTACTAACTCGATAGCTATCTTATATATGGTAAATGGGACATCGAATTTGCTATCGCAAAATTAAATTATATTTCGCGATTTAAAATATTAGCCTTACGAAGTTTTAACTAATTATTGGTTAGAAGGGTGTTGGTATAGAGTTCATTTACAACCTAGGATTTTACTGTTTTATGTAATGATTCAGGCGAGTCGTCAATTTTATAGCTAAAAGTGTAATAGATTTATCTAGCCTTTATTGGCAGCCCAATTAAGGGGCTTATAACGCTTGTAATTATCTCGCGTTTTGATAATAATATCTTAAACGTGACAAAGTCCGAAAAGTAATTTTCGAAAAAGCGTACCTTTAAGAGATTTTTATCTGCGCCCGTCACGAAACACATAATAATGTTTTCAATTTTATATGTTGGAACAGTATTGCAATGGTATTGCATGCAGTGCAGTAGGTCAACTTTACTGTAAGTAAAGTTGACTATACTGCAAGTGTATTACTTTGTGCAGACTTAACACATTGGGTGTAAGTCGAGTGCAGTTGTTATAACCCAAGGACCAACTGCAGACCATGGAACAGGTCAGCGGTCCAGTACTGAAGAAGGTATGAAGGCACGGATATATAAAGACACGGTCATCACCACATAGATAGTATTTCCTTCATAGCTCTTTAGTTGTCAATCTAAATATTCAGTCTACACACCTGAATAGCCTAACGGCTAGTGATCATTCTACAGCACGAACAAACATCTTCTTGATATTGCACCTTTGTTACCTCTGCTACCTTACTGCTAACATAAACCCCCTGACACCTTCCATTTACTCACGGGTATTTAGTTTGATCATTACAGCAGTATGCTGCAATTCACTCTAAGGCACGAGCCAAGCACTTTGCTATACAAATTACAGTGCAGACCGGCTAGCGGTCTGCCAAACCTAGAACAATACATCTACCATCTGACTATTGCAATACTACTGTTACTTCGACCAATTGAATCGACAACGTTGTAACGTCTAAAAGCCTACCAACACTGATCAGTGCTTATTAGGTTAAGCATAGATTGTCTAAGTAGAAGAAAAAGTTACTTTCCGGTTACGCTTTTCAATTGCGTAAGGTAAAGGGAAGATTTTTACGAAGGGCCTTTACTGCTATGTCGGTTTTCAAGATAGTTAGTAAAGAAGATTTCTAGGCTGAGTCGGTTTTTCACGGCAGTCTATAAGTAAGCGACTATATCTCTACTTGAAAACACCAAGAAATCTTTATCAATTCTTCTTAACGACGTTAAGATTGACTGCAAGAAGTCTCAATGTATGGCAAGTTGGCAGACGGCTAAGTCAGTACTACTAAGGGTGCTACTACCGTAAGAAAAACGACTAAGTCCCTACGCTAAACAATAAACAACCTCCGACCTTACCTCCTATACCAAACCTTTGCCTTACTTTATTTTTATTTCATTTTTCACTCCTTACGTCACGTCAATTGTTAAGTTCGCTGCTCCGAGCGAAAACACTAAGTCGCGCCAAGAAAGTCACGTCTTGCGACTTCACGTTGAATCGCCAAGTCCACATGCCCTGAACTGCCAAGTTCCCACACCTCCAGATCACCAAAACCTACACCAGCCAGAACACCAAGATGGCTTCCGCCAATGCTCAGTTTAAATCTGTTACTAATCCTGCCAGGAAGAAAGCAATCCGAGCTCTCGGCGGCATCTTCAAAAAACACTACGATGAAGAACTTTGGTTTACCGAAGCTACTAAAGACTTTACCCCCAAGCACCTTACCAACTACATCGGCCACTTAATCCTCAACGTCGCCTATAAAAATTAAGACACAAGTATTGAAGCCTTTTACGACTATATCAAGTTTTTTTGAAAATAAGAGTTTGAATATATGAAAAAAGATGAAAAAGTCGGTTAAAATTAAGTTAAGGGTTAACTTACGCTGACAAAGGATTTTACTAACTTTAAAAGTCGATAAAGACGGTAACTTCGGCAACTTATTTTACAAGTACGTTACGAATGAAAACCCCTAATGAACCTTAGCTAAATGTAAAGAGATTGTTGATAACATTAACTTATAACGACTATAAATACGTTTGTAAGGACCTACCTAAAAGAAACCGATGGATTTACACCCTTTAAACCTTTAAATCCACAAGTCTATCAATTAGGAGCCTCGCCGAACCCCTTAATATTAAAAGGATTATAGCTAACCTTCCCGCGACGGATATTACCAAGCCTATTTCCTCTAAGCTTTTTAATACGTTTAATTTTAATAACCAAGTTAAGAAAAGAACGCATTTTTACGTAAACATACTATAGGTACAACCACTAGCCTTTTTCCTTTAAATTTAGCCAAAGGTAATTACCTTGCCTACCAACATCAAAAATAGTTTTAGGTTTTTTTTGGTGTTTTTTTCTTTTTTTAGTTAGATAAGGATTGCAACTAGTATATTACATTTTCCTCTCGACGCGTCTTTATAAAGGATACGGACTGTACGAAAATTACCACGTTCGTTAATATTTAAAAAGGGGGGGAAAGTATAACAGTAAATTGTATAACCTCCTCGAAGTTAAATTACGTTTATTTTTTAATATTTATCGTTAGATAAAAATTAAGTTGCCAGGTTTTTACTCGTTGTTTCCCAATATCTTTACCGGTGAAACTAAGGATTACTACCTTCAATACCTTACGAATTGTACCTTTTTCCGTGAAATTTAAGATAGTATAAAGGGCTATTTTAAATACGATATTAACCTCATTTAATACTATACGGATTGAAATATTATTAAATGATCCTATATGTTAAATTATTAAAGAGAGTCGAAAAGTAAAATGGAATTTTCAAATTAAATGCTTAACAGGTTGATGTTTTTTAAATAGGTAATAGGGAACGTAAAATCTAGCGAAAGCACCTTAAACCAACAGGTCCGGCAAATAGTTACGCGTTATAAAAAGTTCGAATACGTTATATAATGCCTTAATGTTATTTACGATTGTTTTTTTAACTAATTACGTTTTTTATTGGCAACCGTAACTATTCGAGTTTCTGGTTCGACCGGTATATACCTATAAACTTCGGAATTTAGTAACGAAAAAAATCTTTTTAATTTGTATTACATTCATCGACGGTATAGACGACCCAGAAAATACGGTTAACCAAGTATCCGGATCTTTACCTACAAAAAAGGGTATTCACCCTTCTTAAAGTCTTTAAATCGACTAAATAAGTTGAATATAAACGTTAAAAGATATTAAATTTACGGAAAATAAAGTTACTAGTTAATATATTATATTATCGTAAAACCTAAAGTAAAACAGGTTATGTTTTATACGTAATACCTTTGTGCCTTAGAATAAAACTATATAAAACATATTACGTAATTTAAAGGAAGTAAAGTAAAGGAGAAGAAAAATAAACTGAAGGCTATCGGCTAATACAAAGATACTAACGTTAACACCGGTACTAGCCCGGAAGCCACTTAATAACTAGCCGACCACGTATTCCTATATCGCTTTACAAGTAAAGACCCCTATCTCCGTTATAGCAATAAAAACCCTGGTTTTCTATACCTTTTTACCATTTAAAACCGGTACGTGAAGTAACTCTTTTAGGGGATTATGTCGGATATAGGGGTAATACGGTATTTAACAAAAGGCTATTTGTAGTATATCATGTTGCGAAGGGATACAGGTACTGTTACGGAACTTAACCACGCGGATGTTAATAAGGCCAGAGTTAACTTCAGCCCTAGGGAAAATATATCTTTATTAGGAACGACAACAGTGAAAACTGTTGTTAACCCTATCATTTTCCATATTTTGAAATCTTTTACCCCTTTCTTTCTTTATCTTAAAGATATAAAAAACCTCGGTATTAACGTTAATATTTAAATTAATAAACTAATATATATTAAGGACGATGAAAAATTCCCACTTAACTTTAAGTAAAGGTATTTCTGGGTTTATCTTTAAAAACCAAGGGTAGTAGTATTAAATTTAACGAAGGTAAAGCTTCGTTAATTACATAGTAAGTTTAACTACCCGATAGTTAATAAGTTTTATAAGGTTTTAAAGGCAATTGGTTACGAAGATATGGATCTACTAATACTGAAAGTAGTTAGACGCCTTTATTACCATTATTAAATATACTTTCAAACCCCCTTAAGGTTTAAATTTACGTTAAAGGAAAATTAAAACTTCATGTCGAAAATTTTCGTAAACGTGTTTTTTTTAAACAGCAAATTAGTACTATACATCATGGACTCCACCATGGCTTTTTATGGCGTTAGGTTATTTAAAACCATTACAGCGAAAGAAATATAGGAAGTACTACGTATTTTGTAAATTGACACATACCTTAGTTTACGAAACGTATTAGTTTACAATATCGGTATCAATTTTATCACGATAAAATTTTGAACTAATATAAAGTTACTAGGGATTAAGTGTAAATGAATCTTTATAAAAACCTACTAAGGTATTAATAAGGTTAAAAATGTATACATACTTTTACAAAAGGCTCATAATATCCTTATATTAAAAATAGAAAGTTTTACAAGTTAAAAGGCACTGTTTTAGATAGCTATAAATGGTCTTAACGATATTATTAGCCCTAATAGACTTATACCAACTTTATTAGTATTTGGAGTTTACCCACGTATAACAATTAAGTCGTCACCTTCGTTAAGTACTTAGAAGCGTGTTATAGTATATAGTAAAGCGCTAAAAAAAATTAAAAAAGGAATCGGTACGCTGTTAGGTTAACGATACCCTTAATATTAGAAACGGATCTTTAATAATAAACGTGCTTTTATTTCCCCTTTAAAGTAAAGTCTTCATGTGGCGTAACCTAGGTAAATATGATAAGCCGTATAAAATTTTAAGTATTACCAATTTAAACGTAATGGTTAAAAATTTTAACGGCCCCGTAACTTCCTGAATTACATAAGTTAAGCCGTATAAAAAAACCCTTAAGTTTAATAAAGATTTTAATGTCGACGACTCCGAGCTAAACGAATTAGCCAACATAACCCTTCCGAGCCGACTATTAATAAGCCGATGGAATGCTGACGACGTAAAAGACCACCCAAAAGGAGGATATACATTAAAGATGAGGAAAATAGATAATATAGGCCTAGCAAGGTATATATAACGGCGTAGGTATCTTAAAAACAGAAGTCTAACGAAGAACTTGCCCTTAAATTATATGTCAAAGGCATTATTAACATACCGGGTAAAACTTATAAGGAAAGTGATTAAGTTGAAATTAACGGCTTCCTATTACGGAGGGTTATAGAATTTATACTATTAATGTAATTTAAAAGCTAAAATATTACTATCTTTAAATCAAGGATAATCTATGAGGCTAAAGGAAAAATTACGGACCGACCATGCGAAAAATCATAGCTGATCGTCTCAATATATGGTAATAAAGGTAAAAACTGGATCTTTACTTAATCGCCTATAATTGAAAATATTAGTTAACTTTGAATCGTTGCTATTGCTACCAGTTTGACTGTTAGTGCAAAGGGTTAGTTTACACTTGATAACCGGGATATTACGTAAGCTTAAACGTAGTTTGCTACCGATTTTTAGTGGATTATACTGTTAGAACTACTATAAGAATTAAGGGACATGTTTCCACCTAGCATAATGATATACTGTATTAATCCTTTATACGGACTGGTTAAAACTAGCGTCTATTGTTTTTTAATGCACCAAGTATATTTTAAAAATAAGCTAAGTATTAAAACTTTAAAATTTAACCCGTGACTATTAATTATAAAAGGCAAAGACTTTAGCATCGTAAACATATAAACTCACAATACCTTTTTCCTTGGAGACATTGGATATATAACGGCAAAACAACGTATTATCAAAAAGTTAGGCCTTTTAAAATATAAGCTGATTAAAACGTTAGTTAAAGGTATATAACTTAACTTTAACAGATCGTTACTCTATATATATAATGTTAGGGTTAAAAATGGCACTTACATTAATATACGTCAAAATGGGTAAGCTACGAGCCTGAAAACTATCGATAAGGCTAATGAGGTAAGGGTATAAAGATACCTAAAGTAAAAGGCCCGTACAGCTTATACAGCCATATTATATCAACCGTAGGTATTCTACAACCTTTCTATTATGGTATAGGTATAGCATCCATGAGATAAAGACTTTAATAAGTTAAATAGGCGGATCGAATAGAAAATAGATTACATAAAAAAAGAAATTGATATAGTTTTTATAAATATGATGAAGGCGAAGTTAATAATCCTTACAGATCGGTTATTCGTTAACAATAGTAACCTAATATTGTAAATCGACTTTTTAATAATACTCGTTAACGAGGATAGGTTTAAAGGGCAGTTCACAATTACTAGAAACCTTATATATTAGATATTCATCAAGTATAAGCGTGTAATTCGGAGCGTATTAGCTTTTAAAGTTTATGGTATAATAGTAGGCTTTAATATCGGCATAGTAACTAACGGTATATTCAGATTGTTACTAAATAAATACGTTTGCCTCCGATACCTATAGTAGTGTATACTGATTTCCGGAGCTTTTACGAATGCTTATTAAAACTAGGCACGACTAATAAAAAACGCCTAATAATAAACGTAATGGCGTTAAGGGAGGTATACAAAACCTGGGAAATCGATGAGTTTCGGTGGATGACCGGTAAAGATAACCCTGCTAATACTATGATTAAAGCTACACCTAATAGCGCTTTGGAAAAATTTGTAAATAGTAATACGTTAACTATACGAATCTAGGGATACGTATACCGCCTAGCACTTGGTACGGAGGAATAGGGTTGCCCCGGCAAATTAAAAGACCGCTAGGGTAATGGTGACAATAGTAGCGATGGCAGTAACTTGAATTACTGGTAAAAGGTATGTAAATGGTGGCTTATTTGATTTACGTAGGTTTGTAGAAAAGGATCCGCGCATGTGATTTTAGGAATAAAGGCCTCGGAGGGATAGAGAAAAAGGGCTACAAAGGGCTGTAATTGAGGTTGTTTCCAGTACAGATTAATCGAAATCGACAAGGGTCTGGCCTGTTGTTGGCTTGTAGATTGAAGTGGGATTTCAAAGGTTGCCACTAATTAATGGAAAGCTACGCTAGGATATAACAAAAATAAAAAGCCTCCAGTGTTAAAACAGTATTATAATGATATTATATGCAGTACAGTAGGTCAACTTTACTGTAAGTAAAGTTAACCGTACTACAAGTGTATTGCTTTGTGCAGACTTACCGCTTTTAACCTGGTTCTTTACTTCGCTAATGTTATTATTCAGACCATTGAGGCGTTTATTTATAATCGTAGAAAGTTGGTTAATGTGTTGCTTGATAGCTTTGCGGAGGTAAGCTGTAATAGGATCGTTATTACCGCTGCTGTTATCATTACTACCATTGCCGTTGTTTCCGCTACCTAAAGAGATAGCGTTGATAGATATATTTCTATTGGCCTGTAAAAGCGAGCTGAGGTTATTGAGGAAGATGGAAGTGGTATTCGAAATGGCTGTTGCTTTTTGAGAGAGGCTGAATTGGCAAATAAGGCTTTCTGGCCTCGACTTTATCATAACAGCGTATAATGAAGTGATTGATTTACCAATAACGCTTATAGATATTCACTCGTTATAAAAGAAAGGTTAAATTAATGAAAGGAATGGAAGGTCGATGAAAAAAAGGGCGAAAGTCCAATGGCTTAGGGGATTGATAATGTTTTATAGTCTTACATATTACAAACTATAGCGGCAACAAAGCCTGGTAGCACTTAAATCCTAGTGGCAATAAAGCCTAGTTTAACTTAATAAGTTGTACTTACAGCTACGATGTGTTGGATCTTGCTGGTGGTAGTGTGATTTGCAGTGTATTGAAAGATAAAGAAACTAAATCTAGGTCTCTGAAGCTGTAGAGTTTGCAGCAAGTATGTACAATAACAACAATGAAGGCAGGTTGGGTTTGATACCCCACCTAAGTCCAACATTTGCTCGGTAACCCAACACCTTTACATGACAACACATAGTACGTTTTGAGTGGAAGTAAAGTACGCGAAGCAATAATCGAAAATATGGTAAAAAGAATTAACTTCGGAGTGATCTAACGGATGATTAAATGAAACCGTTAAATCCTCTAAAACATCCCCTACGATCGTCAAATCCCCTCTACCTTTTAAAACTTCCTTTAAAATCGTTAAGATTTTCCCTAAAATCGTCGAATTCTTTGAAAATAAGCTTTCTATAGTAGGTACTCCTACAAGCGCGAGCCCACTACTAGTTCTATTACAAGACTTTATCTCTCAAGCTAGGTGACTAGCAATTTTCCCCACTACCATAACACGGAAACACTAAACACATTGACAACTGGGACGACTATCGCGACTTTTTTTCCAGACCTATTAAAATGGTTAATATTAACTACAAGTTCCGTACGAACTTCACGAAAATCAGAAATAACACAAAGAAGTATAACGGAAAGCCTTAAAATCAACTTAAAACAAATATAATTCCCTCTTTTAACATTTTCAAATGAATAAAGGTCCCCCCTGGAGCTTTCACTCACTATGTCCTAAAACCTTGATGAGGTAAGCCATGAATTACTACTTAACCTTTCTAACAAAAGAAAAAACCATTTGAAAAATTTATGATAGCATAAAAGGCTATTTTAAATACAACTTCCACCTTTTATAATACTATACAAATTAGGTCATGACGAGGTATACGATGATAATGGTTAAAAAGAAGGGAAGAAAATTTAGATAGATATCCTTAACTAAATGATTAATAAGATTATGCTATGCTAATATATAATGGAGAAGGCATAAGTTAACAAAGCCACAATTTGCAAATAGGTACAGACAATTATTATGGGTATAAAATTTTTGAATATGCCTTATAACGCTAAAATACCACCTGTAAAGGCTTTTTTAGCCAACTACAGTCCTCTTCTACAACTTGAATAACCTGTACGCTAACTTTAGTCAGTATATATTCCCAAATTAATAATTTCAGTTTTTAGGATAAAGAAAACCACGTTATAATATACTATATTAATCATAAGTATAAACGGACCAAATGTCGAGGATTTGGTTTATAGTTTTCGGATTGAAAGTTATAACCATAATAGGGTTAATAACGAGGGTACTACTTAAGCGAACTTATTAATAAAAAGACTATTGTCGGAATAGTAGCAAAAGATATTAAATCTGAGGTAAGTCCGGTTATTGGTCAACTCGTCAAATTCCGGCTAAACGCCAGAAACAACAATTAATATATCACACCTAATACCCAATTACTTCTGGATAAGACTACCTAGACTACATCGTAAACTGAAAGGGTAAAAAAACTGTTAACGATAACGATATACCCAAATAAATTACGTGGCATGAAGATATTACCTTTAATACAGCCTAATAATTAGTCGACCACGCTTTTTGGTTTCTTTTAAGTAGCTAAAACCTTTAAAATTTATTTAAAAACAAGTATTTAACCTTTTACATACCTTTAAACTTTGTGATCGTTACGCGAATTATACGTTTTTTCCCCCCACTTATTATTACCGGGCAGTACCTACTACTAGAAATGCATTAGCTACTACGAAATAGTCGTGTAGATACCGGCGGAAGGGATCGAAACGCGGGCTTCGTTAAGGTCCATACGGGGCCTACAAAACCCTACGTCATCCCTTCAATCAAAACCTTAAGGTACCTCACAACTTAGAGATCTGTAAGCGTGTAAATTATAACACTAATCTAATAACCTGATGTTACCGTTTGAATCCCCGACCAAAACCTAATTACGCCAGGGATATAACTACATAAGTATTTGTAAAAGACTCTATAAAATTATAATATCAAAAGGAAAAAGTTGTGTAATTAATGTATTAAAAATATCAAAACGCATAAATACGCGTCAAGGCCCGTACGTATATACAATTAGACGTATATATATACGAGTTGCGGCCAATTATCGTAATAACGCGTTACAAAAGAACTTCTATACACGCGACGAACCGTACGTTGAATCCTAATACAAATGGGAACCCCTTATTTAATATACTCTTAGTTTTGAACCTTTTTCCATAATAATGACATCGTATATATATCAATATATATATTTATACTCTATATCCAATAACCTACAACCTTACGACCCGCTCTTGCAGAATATATAACCTTGTATTGATATAAATAGTAGCTCCATCATAAAAAAACCGCCTTTAACGCGTCGCGCGCCGCCGTATACGCCTTTAAACCCTTTTAAGGTAACTTGCTACCCCTATACAGACTTTACGCGCTTGTCTCCAAACCTTCCTCCATCCTATCTTACCTCTATCTCCGCCTTTTTGTTATCCCCAACCGTCCCCTATGACTTCGTGGGGTACAACTATACACGGGTTATATTAGGTCCTTTTCAATAAGGGTCCCCGATGGCGTTTGTATTAAAAGAGGAGGGTCGAGCATCAGATACATCCGTTACACTTATAAGAATCTTGAGGTTATAAGAAAAAGTGTAATTAAATGGTAAAATATTAATTGATAATAGTAATTGAGCTTAAAAACAGGTATATCTACATTGATATCGGTGTTACAGAGTCATTAGCTATTTACTACGACGATATCGTTGTAAAAACGCCCTTCGGTCACCTAACCGCTCTCTAACGGCCTTTTTATATCGTCATTAAGGCAGTAGAAGTCATTGTGACATAAGTTACGACCGCAGCATTAATAAATCCGCGGGGCCTTATCACCTTCAGAGGGGACGCTAATAATGGGGACGAGGACAACGGACTTAACAAGGGCGGTAAAACGGGCTTTATCATTAATAAATCCGCTTTTACCGCTTCCATCTCCATCCCTCTTTCCATTTTCACCGCCGGATTTATCCCCGCTCTAGATTCGTTCCTAGAACCTAACCCTTTCTGTAAATAAAAATGCGGACGGTAAACGACGTTCGTAAAACCCTTAACAACGGCGATAATAAAATTATTAAATGTATAAATCTAATAGCCGAATAGCATAAAAATTAAACCAACGAGCGTAAAACAAAATATAATCTCTTTGAAGTATATCATTTCTATTACTTATTGGTAAAGTGTTAACTTGTTAAGAACTAAATATAAAAACTTTCTAAGTATTTCCTTTTTTTTCTTCCTGGTTATGATCTTTGTTCATCGTGTTATTACCTAATTCTTATCATATTAGGTAAAGTAAACGTTGTTTTCAAAGTTATTTTCTATTCATTGATAAATTTTACAAAAATCAAATAAATGATTCAAGAAATTTTACCTTGGTTTTGAGATACTTCATAGATATTCCTTGTAATAATAAGTGACATTCTATAGTTTAAATATATATACATTTACAAATATTTCAAAACAGTATCAATTTAGTGTTGAAAATTTTATAGAATTTCCTGTCGTACTGTGCTTTATCTTTCCAGATTTTGAAGAAACAAGCAAAAAATTAGCATTGATATTAACCATTTTTACCAGCTGAAAATGTATCATACGATAGTTGTTTTAATCGTTGATAATGTTTTTTACGATTAAATTAAGTTTTCAACATTTATAGTCTTAGTAGTAAGGATAATTACTAGTAATTTGGTTTAACTAGTAAAGTTTTGTTGTTGTTAGAACAATATTGAATGCTATTTTGAGCAGGTCAATTACAGTACAGCCAAGTTAACTATACTGACTGTAAATTGACTGTATTGCTTGTGGAATTGACTTCATTAACTGCAAGTCAAGTACAGTAGGTGCTCACTTCAGATTAAGGTATGGACCAAGCAATTGGCTATACAAATTAGTGTGTAGACCGGCTGACGGTCTGACAAACCTAGAATAATACATCCACCACTTGATCATTGTAATACTACTGTTACTTCGATAAATCGAATCGACAAAGTTGCAATATCCAAAGTCCGACCAATACTGATCAGTGCTTATTAGGTTAAACACATATAAGTTAAGTAAAAAAAGAAGTTAATTTCCATTTATGTTTTGTGAAAAACTATGGTAGAAGAAAGATTTTTGCGAAAGACCTTTATTACTGCGTCGTTTTTTTACGGAAGTTAGTAGGAAATACATCCCGATTACGTCATTTTTTCAAGATTTAAAGGTAGCGACGGTATTTCTATCGAAAATACCAAAAAACATTTACTATTATTTTTTAAAAAAAACGTAAAGAGTAACAGTGAAAAGTTTTAAATCAATAAGTTGGCAAACAGCTAATTTATTACTGCTACCTATGTTTCTACCGCGAAAACTACTAGATCCCACGTTGAATAACCATAATAAACAACCTCTACCCTTTTGTTTTATACTAAACCTTTGCCTTAAACACTAAATTTTCCCCTACTTTACTATTTCACCACTTTTTTACGTCAATTTAATCTCTAAGATCGCTGTTACGAGCGAAGAACACCAAGAAACGTCAGGTCGCATCGAGAAAGCCACGTTGCGCGACTTTACGCTAGAACACTAAATTTACCACATTCTGCCAAGTTTCCTACGTTTTTACGTTATCAAGTTTCCTTACCTAAGCCAAGATTTCAAAATAGCTTCAGATTAAAAACGAATGGAGGATATTAAGGATTTTGGATCCCTTTTTATTACCCACTTCGACCAGAAACTTTAGAAAAAAGATACTGACAAAACGTTTTCTGAAAAACACCGGATCAATTATATCGACTAGTACATCCTTAACTTTAACGCCGGCGAAGAGTTTTATCGCGGTTACCACACCTTTGGGGAAAATCTTAGGGTTTTTAATCACTGTATAGTTGATATATAAAGCATGTTTTAGAAGAGTATTAAAGCCAGGCTGAAAAAAGAGATTAATAGCCGTAGCATTTACATCCCAAAAAAAACCTCATTAGGACTAGCAAAAACAATTTTTAAATTGGCAAAGTGGAAGGATTATCCTTAAGATTCTCAAGTCGAAAACTATTTTCGAAACAAAAACCTTTAAGATCCTTAAGTCAAATACCCCTTTTAAGACTAAATTGAAAACCCCACTTCAGACGAAGCTGAAGACCGTTAAGATCTTCAAAACCTACCCCTAAAATATGTGCAAAAGGCTGAGGTACAGGCCTGGCAATAGGCGCTATAGGCCCGGCAAGCCTAACAAGTTCTAGAGGCTGAGATATAGGCGCAACAAGCGCTATAAGCCCAACAAGTCCAAAAGGCTAAGCTACAGACGCAACAGAAACAATAGGTACGGTAAACCCAGCAGGGCCAGCAGGCCCAGCAAGCCCGTTAAGATCGAGATATACACTCTAACGGCGTTGGTTGATTGAAACGTTACATAAAAAGGCCACCTGGTAAGGCAAAATCATGTGATAGAAAATAAGAAGGGAAGTAGGGGCACCCTGTCAAACTGGAAGATTGTCAGGAAATTAAGGCTAGCGAGATTGACTTGCATGGTTGAGTTTAAGGTATGTATAAGTTTGTTGCGAAAGAGTTGTGCATGGGAGTTGGTAAAGTCGAGACTAGAAACTGTGGGGCGAAGGGAGGTATTTGAAGTTAATTTGGCTGTGAAATTGATAGGGGTCTGGTTGGTTAACGAAGAATAAATTTAGTGGTAACCGGAAACGATTAATTGAACACACTTGTATACGCGCACAAAATAAAAAGGCATCAATGTTGAAACAATATTAACTGCTATTTTTAGCAGGTTAATTACAGTACAGTCAAGTCCACTATACAAACTATATGTTAACTGTATTTCTTGTGAGATTAACTGTATTAACTACAAGTCGAATACAGTAGATGAATACTTCAGAATAGGGTACGGGCCAAGCAATTGGCTATACAAATTAGTGTGCAGACCGGCTAGAGGTCTGCTAAACCAAGAACAATACATCCACCACTTGAACATTTCAATACTACTATTATTTAGACCAATTGAATCAACAACGTTGCAACGTCTAAAGCCCTACCAACAGTAGTAAAACTTATGGTAAGCTTCCATATATAAGCGTATCTTTTTGGGTTTTCCGTAGTTGTGGTATATAAAACTTTAATTTAAGTGTTTTTAACAGTTTTGATGGTTTTCATCAATTAAACTGAAAATAGTATCGATATAAATTTCTTATACTGTATTAGTAATAACTGCTTCACTTATTCCATTTTTCCCAATCCTGTATTCCGCGTCACTGCGGATAAGGGTAGAATTACCTAACAAATTAAAAGGTTCCTTGTTATTGGAGTGTAAAAAGTTGCTGCTAAAGGGGTTAAAGTTTCGACTTATCTGGGAATTAGGTGGTAATGCCTTGAAATGTATATAAAGGCATTGGTAATTATTAGAAAAGTTTTCCTCTTTCCTTTATAGCTCTTAAGGTTAAAGGTTTTAATATTAAAGATTCTAAACGTAATCCTCTAGATGTATCAGCTCAAAAGCTGTTTTTTTAATCCGTTTATCATATGATCTCACATGAAGATTCATCTCCTGAAAACGTTAGCTTTCAACTGAATCTTAACTCTTTTTTAAAATAGTTACCTATATATCAATAGTTCAATCGCTAAAATATTTACGGAAGTCTTATATGGGGAAAACACCGCAATTTGACTTCCTATCGGTACTGAAATCGAAAATATATTAGCTAACGAAGTTATTTAAATATTATTTAATATAAAATTCTTCAATATATTGACCTTATTAATTTTCGTTGCAATACTTTTCGAAAAGGGATCCAAAGACTTCTATCGTTTTCATTTAGTATTTTCAACTGATATTTTGATGTTTTGACTATTAGGTTCACGTCAATTTGGACGTGGTGGGGAGCTAGCGATTTGGGAAAGGTATAACGTGGCTATTTGTCCCAACTTAACGAATTTCCGTGAAATATTGGCAAGTTTGTTTGTTTACAATTAGAAGATTTTTCGATAGGGGAAAAGATTAATGATTTTGTGATGTAGGAGAAGATTGATAGATATGTGGTTTGGTGAAAGACTGGTATATGGAATGAAATGAAGGTTGTAGGGTTTATACCATCAAAGTTTTTGTTTGTTCAACGGTTTTACACTTTACGGTTCGCGATTTGAAATTTGAAGAAATAGTAGTAGCGAATTAGAAATAATAACATTATACAAAATCACGGATAATATCTCTACACCCGGTATCATTTTATGTAAGGTTCGTGAAATATATATGTTACCCAAAAAATAGAAAACCGAATGAATAATTTGCAAAAGTAAATGATAAAAATACAAGGAATACATTGAACTATGTCATTTCAACCACGTTTTTCAATACTCTACAAATGAAACCAAGAAGATATAAATAGAACCGAAATATAATTTACCTATAAACTTTTTTTCGGAAAACGATAATGATATGTTAGTAGGAGTAGAAAAATAAATATTTTATATTTTTCAAATATATATAAAGAAATAATACTATGATGGTTTCATATAACAATACACCCAACATTTGAATCATCATAAAAATACCTTCAAAATCAGATAATGAAATAATGAAAATTGAATTTTCCAAGGTAATTATAAATATAAATTCACCAAAATAATACTAGGAAACAAGTTTATGTTTTGAAATTACATTTAGCAAAACTATAACGCCTTATTCAGCACTTGTTGAAGCCTATATAAAATACACAACAACTTTAAAAGTAAACAATAATCTCAATCAACTTCTATCCTCATACAAGCCTCCACTATTAAATCATTTAAACTTTGTGTTCTACTTTTACATAAATAAAGACATGTATAATAAACTTACTACTTAAACATATAGTAGTAAAACCTTATGATATAACCTCATATAATTTTACCATATAAGATTATAGAGTTTTATCAGCTAAGTTTTTATAGATTTTTTGTTTGAACTCGAATGGTTTTATTGTATAAAACTTTATAGTTTTGTTTTGCGAGTTTATATGGTTTCATCGTAGAGATCTATATAGCTCTACTATACAAACCTATTTAAATTTACCGTGTAAACCTACAAAACCTCACTATAACCTTTCTGTACAAGTTTTTGTGCAAAAACATATAAGTTGTCGTGTAAACCCCTATAAATTCACTGTATAAACGCATATAATTTTACCATCTCAGCTTAAATAACCTTGCCATGTAAGCTCAAATAATTTTTACCATGATAACTCGCATATATTTACAGTGTAAACCCGAATAATTTTACCATGTAAACCGCTATAGCTTTGTTGTGTAAACCTAAAATATATTACTATATGAATCCATATAACTCTAGCATGTGAATTAGTATAAAATCACAATGTAAATCTATCTGAACTCTCTATATAAACCCATATAACTTTGTTTTGTAAACTTGTATATTTTTACCACGTAAATTTGTGTGGCTCCATTGTATTAACTCGTATGAACTTACCGTATTAACTTATATAGCCTTACCGTTTACACTCGTATAATCTTTCTATGTACATACGTATAACTTGAATATGTAGATTTATATTACTTTTCCGTAAATACCCGCATAAATTCATTGTGTAAACCTGTATATCTTTACCGTGTACGTTTAACTTGCGGTCCTTCATTCTCGATTGCGATTGATATAGTGTTTTTGTTTTTGTTTCTAGGGAAACGTCTGCGTTTCTCGCGGTTCAGGCAAATCGCGAGGATTGTATTTGAAAAGGGCGCGATCGAGGTTGATTGTATTATGAGTAGTAATGTTAACAATCCGGTGCATAGTAGCGGTTGACGATAATTAATAAATACATGCAAGCAGTAAGGTAGATTTTTTAAATAGGGGTAACGCGCGTTAAATTTAGGGTTACGTGTTAACAAAATGCTTATTAATACATGTGAGCAAAGAGTTGAAATATCGATTAGGAATAAAATTATAGGCCGCATATTTGCTCTAGTACTTTTCAAAAACCTGTTGTCGGAATAGTATTGCATGCAGTGCAGTAGGTCAACTTTACTTACAGTAAAGTTGACCGTACTGCAAGTGTATTGCTTTGTGCGCACTTACCGCATTGGGTGTAAGTCGAGTGCAGTACGCTGCACTTCACTCTAGGGCACGGGCCAAGCAATTGGCCATACAAATTACAGTGCAGACCGGCTAGCGGTCTGCCAAACCTAGAACAAGACATCCACCATCTGACCACGCAATACTACTGTTACTTCGACCAATTGAATCGACAACGTTGCAACGTCTAAGGCCTACCAACACCTGTATTATTTGTGCTTCACTTGTATAAACACTTTTACTTATATGGAAGCCATATTTACCTATGCGGATAACCGTTTTTGTTTAAAAAAAAAGAGTTCACCGATTTAAATTAGCTGAAAGATTTCATAGTATTTATATAATGTACTAGATAACGAAAAAAAATATTTAAATGATGAATTAAAAAGAATTCATAATCAGCAAGGTTATAATGATGTAGTATGTAGGATAATGCAGTTTGTATTGTTAGTGTTGTAATTTGATATGTGACTCGTATAGTGTAACGTATATTGTGGTTGTAAGCGCAAATTACTGAAATAACTGGAGGTTAAATGAAGGATTCACGGTGTCAAGACCATGTGTAGAAACTATGTGAAGTTCAGGGGTTTAGCCCGCAACTAAATTAATAACGAATACGGAGAACAGGTTAGTTAAATAACAAGGTTTTAATATAAATTAGCTGTTCAGATATGCTTGGTTGTGTTAGAAATTGAACGTTTGAAAGTTTGTTTCAGTATGTAAATCCTTCTTTGTTTGAATTTGGCCAAACTTTTGTTCACAGGCTGCCAAATTAGATAAACATACCAATGTGCTTGATCCACAGCTTTCCCTCTATCTTAGAATCAATATTCCCTATAGCATGGAATTGCCGGTTATAAGCCACGCTATGAGCAGCCATGACTATGGTCCTCATATCGCGGTTTTGCTCCTGGTTTAGGTAGCTACCTCGCTATAGCTTTACGGAATTCATGCGATTAATACATATAAAAAAGAATCTTATGTGCGAGTTTGGGCCAGTGCGGCCGGATTCACTACGATAGCGGTACCTAAGCCTTGGCTGATTACAATATACTGCTTGCAAATTATGGTCTCTTGATTCTTGAGATGAAGAGACGGAAGATGGAATGTAATATTGTCCCGCGAAGAGACGTCTTGCCCACGAAAAACGAAGAGGGTACAGGAGAAGCTGCCCTAGACCCCCGAATCGCCCTGGAAGACCAGCGCGTTCTTGTCGCAGGCCTTGTCCGCGTGACCGGGCCACCAGTTCCGGCAGTCACCCTGCCACGCCCGCCAGTTCTTGCACACCCGCTTTGCCTCGGCGATGGCGGCCGAGCGGCGCGGGAAGAGTTTCCTGGCGTCGTCCTGGCGCTCGAGCAGCTGGAAGCCCAGGCCATTCGCAATGTGCCTGCCTGGGGTGGGTGTGACACCGGGTCCGGGTTAG